>JAVCKT010021254.1:46386-56501 GCA_032273925.1 Rhynchotus rufescens
TGAATGTCTGAAACATTTGGGGCCAGATTACATACTGGCAAGTAGGACAATGGCATTGCCATAATAAGCTAGAGCTAATTTATAGGCTTTGCAGATGTGAATGCATTAGCATGCAAATCATGAGCAGCCCTAGCCCATAAATAAAAGAATTTACCTTGCCAAGAGATGGCTGTCCCAAAAATATAATGAGTATTATAAATTATAGGCATGTGTCAGATTTCAGCCTCCTTTGTATTCTTATCTGTAGTTCTCTAAGGCAGCATTTAAAGATAAAACATACACTACAATGCGTGGCAGAGGCAGTTATGCTCTTTGCTGCCCAGTGCCATTGTGACCTTTTGCCAACCGCCACTCCTGCATTTGCAGGAATAAGAATTATTCAGGCTTGTCAGCAAGCTTGAGTAATATGTTATTACGTGGTAGCACTCTGAAAAGGAAGGTTGAACTGTGGTTAATGCGTTGAACTACAGCTCAGGAGAACAGTTTTCTGCTCACAGCTCTGCCTCAGACCTTGTGCGCAGCCTTGGGCAAGCCATTTAATTAGTCCATGTCATCATTTCCTTATTTAAGAAACAAGCAAAATTAAAGTTTGGCTAACCTGTGCTTTCTGTTTGGATAATTATTGTTTTGGGGCAGGGCCTGTCTTTACTACCTATTTATAGAGGGTTGGCACACTCCAGGAGCAGATGGTGCTGTAATAGGAATAAACAGATCTCTGTCCTAGTCCTTAGTTATAATTTCAGAGGATATTCAAGAGTTCGCTCGAGTCTCATGGGAACAAAAATCCACATTCTTTTTTTTTTTCTGCTTTGTTTTGAGAGAAGAACTTAATGAGGCTGCGCTTCCATGATTGGCTCTGTCAAGTCATGACCGCATACAATGGTCATCTCTGTAACAACTTGGCCAGCTGCCTGCCACTCTCTACTTCCAGCCCAAAATTTTAAATGACTGAGGAGTAGAGGCGGCAAAAATGCAGAATTTCTACAAAATTTGTCAAAACACGTTGCCTTGTGGAGGAGAATCCCAAAGCAGCACCTCTCCTCTGAGAAGCTCTATAGTTGAACTCAGAGAGAACCGCAGGACCGTAAGTTTTCTTGCTCATGGGAGTACTTCTTTCTTCCTAAAGTCATAATTTTGAGGGTCATTCCAATGGAAAAAAAAAACACTGAAAGTGGAATAATCTGCTGGAGAGAAGGCTCACTGACAGCTTTGTTTATTTTATGGACATGTTACATTAAGCTAAGCCTTTGCCATCTGCTCTGCCCCCTGATTGTAAATGCAAGAAAAAAAAAATAAGAGCGCCATCAAGGAGATAAAAGTGATTTAACGGCCTATATATGCTCTTCCAACCATGCAGCCTGCACTGAAGATGTTCTTTCTCATGATTTAGACACAAATCACAAGGAAAACAGTTCACAAATGACAAAGTAAATTTCCAGCTGAGCTGGATTTTCTTTAAGCAAAACTGACTCCACAAGAGGCTTCAACTGTACTTGTATCAAATTATGAGAGCTTTACGTAGAGAGCATCTTTAAATATCCTCTATATTGTTTGCTGCTCAAGCAGCAAGACCTTGGGGTGGGAATTATTTAAGGGATAATGCCTATGGTGGAAGGATATATGAGGCGATAAATGGCTTTTGTAGGTAGTTGAACAGTACAGCAAGGCTATGAGATGGGTAAGAAGCAGAGAAAACATTCATTGAAAATACATCCAAGGGCTGTGTTGAAAAAGAAAAAAAAAATAAATACAAATGTGACAATTGTGAGTTTCTCGCCTTTTGAGGATTTAGGAAATCTCTGCAGCTACGCTGCTAGAGAATAACCTTCAGAAAGCACTGATGTGAATAGATTGATTGTCTTTGTGGAAAGAGAGTGATGAGTTTCAGTATACAGAGGTGTCAATAAAAATGCATCATCCGTAGGAAGCTTACATTTTGTATTCTGTGATAAATCCTCCTATCGACACGCAGCCTGCAGGAAGGCATTCTCATTGCACTGTTAAGCATGAAGACAAAAGGCATGAACCACCCATAAAACATGCCATGAATCACTTGTAGTGCCTATTTGAGGATTTTCCCTTAGGAAATAAAATTATAAATCTAATATGTTGTGTTCATCTGTGACAAACAAAATTTATTATATTCATATAAAGATGAATACATGTTCATCCACAAATTCCTGTAGAATCATGAGAATAATGGGAAAAGGTCGTTCATTTAAAGATTAATAAGAAGTATATCTATTGCTTGTATTTCTCTTTAAGTTCATTAAGTTAATAAAATGTTAGAATCAAAAGATGAAATCTTTGACCATATTATGAAACTAGAAACTTTAAAATGTGGTTTCGATATGCTCAGCATAGCAAACACATGCCTACCACTTACGATGTTGTAACTACTGGACCATTTTCTGTCTGGACCTGTGTCAGCTCACAGTATCCAAGGAATTTATTGCTCATGATACAGTTCTGTGACATGCCTTGAATGTCTTTCTCAGAGCTGCATATTGATTGATGACAAGGCACGTACAAAACATACATCAACAGTCTTGCCAGCACATTCAGTGGCTACCCACTATTTATGGTGGTCTCCTTTGAAAACAGCAGCAGGGAGTACAGGAATACTGCTGCCCTTCTCGCATAGGGAACATGCATACCTTGGAGGAGCTGGCAACTGCATGAAATAATTGAAATAAATATTCACTCACATTATTGGAGAGGTTTGTGGTAAGCACTGCTGAAGAGAAATCCTGTAGTAGTGACTTTGGTGCAGAAAGGGGTGTCTGGATTCTCTGGCCAATAGAGGTTAATGGGTTCACACCATTTTACCCCAGGTTGAATGTGAAAAAGCAGAAAAAAAAAAGATGATTTATATTTCATATAATTTGTATTTATATTTCATATAGTTTGTATTTATATATGCTTAAGCGACATGGCTTATTCTCTTATTCTGATATTTTGCTATATAACTCTTATTCTGATATCTGCATTGCTATTCATTCATGTGTCGACAGTGGTTTGCTCTTCTGCACTATGAAGATCAAACTTACCTTTGACGCAGACAGCTGTTGGACTAATTTGTTCCTCAATGAATAAAACATTCAAGTGAGGGACTGAGTGTCTAAACAGATAATGTTTTAATTTCTCACATAAACCAGAAAAGGCACAACAAATAAAAAGGACAATATTTTGATCACTAATCCGATGTTGTGACTGTATAAAATGATGATTATATCTGTGATATACTTGCAATTTATAAGGTTGACTGGTGTTATAGGCAGAACTGTCTTAAGATTACCTGGCAACTGCCACAATACAATCTCATTTTCTCTTGCTTTGCCAAATATTAAGTGGAGCTGACATCTTCCATCTGGAAGGGAGCAAGGGTGATTGCTTTACATTTCAATCAGATTAATGTCACTGGTTTCAGACAAAAGAGAGAAGATAATGTTTTGCCATTGTTCATACAGGCTGATAACCTCTGAGGGGCTGTACTGTCCCTGCTTACTGGAGTGGAGAACTGAAAAACAGACTATCAATGGGCTGTGTATCAAGGTTGTGCTTCTTGCTGAGGCTCTAAAAACTTGCCCAAATCTGGCTAAATGTCAGAAAATCGGTCTATATATGATCAACTGGGCTACTGAGTTTCATCAGTATTCCTGAAGACTACCTTTATAGTTATATGATAATGCCCTACCCTGTAAGGGGCTGCCTGTAAGTTTTCCTGTACTTGTTTTGTCCTGTACTTGTGCTGTATTTGTACTTGTGCTGTAACATCCACGTAGCTTAACAACGTCCAGCTTAGGTGTAAATTGGTTACTTGTGACCTAAAAGGAGACGTAACTCAGCCCAAATTATTCTAATCTCATTGAGAGTAGAACTGTCCCGCATGCAGGAATTTGCCATCTAACACTAAAGAAGATCTCTGCAGGGATAGCCTCTCTTTTTTTTTTTTAAGAAGCAAGGCATGGGCAGAAGGGCTGAGGTTAAACATTGGCAAGGGGCAAGGAAGACCAGTGCTATTACTGAAAGGAGTATGGCAAGAGGTCTTGGGACAGGAAGATGATCCAAGTATCTGGAAGAATTTGCAGAAAGAGAGAAGCAGCACAGGGGACTTGGGGTAAAACCAGGTCGATTGAACTAGGAGGCTGGGACTGTGTGGAGGCAAGAGACTGCATGAGTATCTTGGCTTTATTATAACATGTATGCACAAGGTGAATCTCAATGTGTTTTTAATACTATTGCTTTTGTGTAGCTTTTTTAGATGCTAACTAAATGTTAGAACAGGAACTATGTAGACAGAATAGCAAAGGAAAGAGGGTACAGCCATGATCACTTATCCACTACCTCTCAGAAAATCATGGTGTTACTAATCTGGAAGATCAAGCCAAACCTCAAATATTATTGTACGTGGCTAAAGACACATTTATGTTTACATTTTATATAAAAAAAGAAAAACTCTTTTCAGTCCAGTGGGTCTGGTTTCTTATTATTTCTACCTCCCAATCTTTTACAGGCCCATGAGACAAAATGAGCCTGTAGAGAAACCCACAGATAGCAAGAAATCCAGTTAGACTATTAGAAACCAGATGAATCTGCAGCCTTGATTTTGACAGCCTTTCCCCTACACGTTTTTCTCATTTATAGATTATGCATATTTGCTATGGCAGCTAGTGAAATTCAAACATAGCACTCTGCAGCACTGTGCTTTTTGGTTTTTCTTTTCAGAATAGGTATGGGGAAACACTGTGTCTTTCTGATAGGTTTCCCATTTAAACTGAGAACAACTCCCAAACGAGGCCTTTAAAAATACAAGTTTGAATATCAGTGCTCCCCTTCTACCCTACATAGCTGTGTGCTTGGCAGAAAGATGATTACAGTGAATTCTTATTGCTGTAATAAGAGCTTTAGTGTGGTTCAATATCCACTTAGCATTGGATTTTCAGACTATGACTTAAAGGCAATTACTGTGTTCTCCTGGCGAGTTGGAAGCTGAATGCTATATCATCCCTGACTACTTCTCCAGAAAGGATGTGCCAATAATAATCTGAGCATTGATTGATTGCAGATAAATACTAGTAGTGGAATATAAAAAGGCCTCACTCGATGTGCAGCTTCACCAGTCAGTTCACAGCACTGCTCTTTTGGAGAAGATTGCTCCAAGCACGTGGCTCAGCAAACAATGAGGCCTGGCTGTTAATTTGCAGGTTTAGGTTGTCAAATTCAGGAATTCAGCCCTATGCCCAGTGGGATGGTGAGGTAAATATATATTCAATTGATAATCTCCTAACTGATGTTAGAAGCATTGACTGCATCTTACATTTGAGATAATGACAAGTAGTGCCTAGACTAGATGACAGAGGTGCTTTGAAAGAATTTTAAGAATTCAGGTCTTACCTTTCTTGAAATCTACTTGTTACTGTAAAGTAAAAACACACTAAATACAAACCCAGGTGTGTTCTGGAGCTAACCTGATCTCTTAATTCAGAACATTTTCTCTCTCAAGGCTTCTAAGTAAGTCATTTACATTGGCAAAACAAGCACCACTGATTATCAGAGTCAAACCACATGTCAGAGAATTCTGGGTGTGACACAGAGAAGGAAAAAGGTAAATTTTCTGATATTTAATCATTATTTGTGAATATTACGTGAATGCATAAAAAGAGGTTTGGATTTTAATTTTGTCACTTGCACTGTAAAACTGACAGTATTCCCTTAAAACTAGAATAGTTATTTCCCCATTGATTTGTCTGGCAGATCAGAACCTGCAAATCAACACTATTAAATACACTCCCAGTTACCTGTCTTCTTGTATTTCCATGTACTTTTCACTCTACTTAACAAACGTGGGCATCTGTCACAGAGGAGTCATGCACTAAAATCTGAAAGACTGTTAGGAAAACCTATTTTAGGCAGAACACATTAGGCTGAAATCTAACACAATTTCAGCTTTTCTAGGAAATATTTCTAGTATTTCAACCCATTTATTTATATGCTTAACACCAAGGAGGATATGTAAATCACATTGCATTTCCTGGATGGTAGGGGTGTATTTAGTTAGGACTTGCTGACCTTTTCTTGACTGCTTTATCAGTATCTGACTGCTGCAGATGCCACCATGTCCTTATTTCTTTATAATGAGAGATCTTTTTCTCCGCCAAAGGCCACAGGAGATTTCAAAGCAGTATATGGCCCTACAAATTATGTATAATGCATTTGTAACTTTCATTGACCTACATTTTATACAGCAATATGAGAGGTTCTCAATTCAGTCTTTGGACTCAAACACTTTGGTTCTGCCTGCTCTTAGTATTCTTAGTGTATCAGGGCCAGATGGTACAATCCTTACTTTTGCATTCAGCTCTTGACACTAACTGCATTACTACTTTTCAAATTTTTAACTATCTTTGCACAAATTAAATCAATGAGAATATTCTGGATATGTGGCGTAGAGCAGAAATAAACCTTGTGATTTCATCATATTGCTTTATATCTACGTAGCAAAGATCATATGAGTGAGGTAAACCTATGCGAGAAAGACACCAATGATAAAATCATACAAAGGAAGCCAACTGTATAAAAAAGGCAATTGCATCTTTAGAAGGAAGCAGACATGCTGAGTCTTTTGTTCTCCGTTGATCTTAATTTTTGAAGCAGACTATGAGATTCCACTGGGAGAAAGGAGGTCAAGCCTTTTATCATCATTCATCCTGTCCCAAAGGTAGTCACTGACAGGCTTTGAAAGCTATGCAGCTTTGTTGTTCAGGAGTTCTCACGTGCCCACTCATTACAGGGAAGAAAGTGAGAATCCAAGTCCTCCGAAGCTTAACTTTCTGGCCAACTTGGAATTCTTGTGACACTAAGTCCAGCTCCTCAGTTACTTCTAATTTCCCTTCCCCTTTAAGCCTTCACAGTAGAGTCTGAGCAAAGAAAAAGAGCTTCTAGAGCTCACATCTTTGTGCTGCCTATTTCTTTCTTCTTTCCAAACGCTGATATCTCAGGTAGAAATGAACTGTAAATGGTGCACAGAAGAGCACCCTGGATGACCCAAGACCGTGTATGAAGAAAAGTTACATAGAGTGGTCATCTCCAGACTGGGACAAAGCCAGCGGAGGGAGGACATGCTGAACATGCACAGAGTCATAAATGGCACAGAGAATATGAACAGAGAATGCTTGGGCAGAGCTCCTCACAGTGTGTGAGTAACTAAGCTAAGCTGTGGAAATTCCTCCCATAGGATAGTTGTGGAGGTCAATATTACAAAAAGGTACAAAATGAAAAAGTTAAATTAATGGAAGACAAGTCTACCAGGTATTACTGAATATCCAAAGATAAACTGCTGGCTCAGGAAATATTGAGCCTGCATATTAATAGAAAGTGGGAGAGCTTACCAGGGGAAGGGGCATTATACTCTCTCATTCTGTCTTTAAAAATACCCGAACCACCTTTGTCAGAAGTAAGTCATTGGGCCAAAAGGATACGTTCTGACTCAGAATAGCTGCTCTGTGATCCTGATATCCCCTTTGATTTTCCTTGCAATTTCTTGAAGTGATAAAAATATTATGGTAGATTCAAGACAGATAAGGAGATTTTGGTTTTCATCCCTGTTTGGCTTTGCAGAAAATATGTCTCAGCATGGCCAGAAGACTTTATCTCTTATTTCTACACTGGTATGGATGTTGTGAACTTGCTTTTGTTTCAAGTGTTCTTTACAGAGCACGAGAACTATGGTTATGTTGAAGAGACTGTGCTGACTGTATGCAAGTTACACTTGCAGCTCCTGCCCCAGAGGAATTTTCTCCCCAAGTCTGCAATCTCTGCTCTCAGCACCATTCTTTGTCCCTGAGGTTTGCAATCTTTTGCCTTTGTTTAGCAAGGTCATGCTGTGGAGGGTGTGGAACGCAGCAGGTCTCAGAAGCAACATGACTGAGCATCCAGCTAGTAACTCACTGTGTAACAAAGCAAAAAATGACAGATGCCACCCTATCATCAATGATGTGATTACAATATAGAAAACCAACACTGAAAACAGACCCCACCAAAGGTCCTACCTTGCAAAGTCTTGCTGTCATCCAGGAGAGGAATGGAAGGGGCTCTGGTATAAGGTATCAGAAAGGTGCTGCTGAGTCCATGTCCCAGGTATGGCCCCTTTCATTTCATGTTTTCTGAGCAGTTTGTCCTGCATAAGGAGAGCCAAAAGTGCAGAGTCCTTTCTGAAGCAAACTGAGTCCAGGTTGCTTTTGAAAATCTGGTGAGTTTGCTTACAGGAAAGGCTTCTGGGAGAAAAGCAACCTCGAAAAATTGGCGCTGCATGCTTTTTGAATCCTGGAACCAGGCATTCTTCCCTAGTTCCAGGATTCCTCACATTTCTTAATAGTTTCCATTTAGATTGTAAGTGTTTTGTAATACAGCCCATCTCTCCCATCTACATTGTCCAGTGCCAACAGTGTACAGTGAGATCCTGACCCAGCACATTGTTACACACACTGGCTAGAACACAGGTAACACGTTAACAGTAATGCCAAACAGTAAATATATGTGATTATTTCACAGTGTAACCTGCCTTTCTCTCATAGTTCTCTACTGCACATTTGTTTCTTTCTTGGGATCTTAAGGACTACATTGATAGGAGAGGCATGTGGGTGGAGGATAAGGTGGAAAATATGACCATGTGCCATGGGAAGACATTTGAGCTGGCACTGCATAGCCTTGCTGGGATACTGAAAGGGGCAAATCCATAGCAAGTAGATCCCTGAAGACCAGCATATACAGCTTCTTAACTCTCTTTCCCAGCCTACATGGAGAATTGGGTTCCTTGAGTAACTTGGCTTTGCTTGCAGACAGAGCTAGGCAGTGTTGAGAGCTGTGGATGCATCCGGGGCCGTAACTGGCAAAAGATCAGTAGCACTGCCAGATGAGAGCCACAGAAACACCCCTGAGCACACCTGACACTGTGTTAGACACGTACCCACCACATCCTGCAGATATGAGGCCTGCATAGGGTCCTTCAGACTCCCAGCTGGGCAAGGCTTGAGGTGGAGCAAGCCACCAGCTGAGATGTGCTCTGGGCAGCTTCTGTCACTACATAAATCTATTGCCTTTGGACAGCAGGGATAGTTTCAGCATTAACGAGTTTCTGTTGTTGCTTTCCTCCCAGGAAAAACATGAAAAGACCAAAGACAGCAATTGTTCCTGGTGTTTGTTCCACTGAGAATATTGGAGAATAAAGAGGAAATGGACAGGCTGAGAATAATTCATCATCACTGCAGTGTGAGCCTTGGCTATCACAGTGCACTGATCCCCTGGCCCAATATACTGTTTCTAACTACTGCTAGTAGCACTTTATTCCAAAGAAAGTGGATGGGCATGATCAGAAACTTTGGGATTTGCTTTAATCCACATTACTGTGACTCTAGACATTTCCCCTCCACCTCCAGGCCTTTCCTCCATGGTGTCAAATTGCTGTCTTCAGAAATGAGTTTTACTCTCTAGCTTTAAAAGCCTGCTTTAAATTCTGAATTCCTTACGTTCCCAAAACACAAGCAAGATCAGCTTTGAAGTATTTAGACAAGAGGCTTCCTTGGAAGGGCCGGGACCCTACGGGGAAGGCTCCGCTCGTTCACCAGGCGCCAGTACCGAGCGTGTCCCGTGGCCGGTGGCTCCCAGCTCTGGCTGCCGGTGCTGCCTCTGCCTCGGGCGCCGCTTTCCCATCCGCTGCCTTTCCGCGCCAGAGGCCTCCGGCTGCACAGGCAACACACCCTCCGTGTCAGCGGCATCCGTGCAGTCAATTAACATTAACTGATACCGCAACAGAAAGCTACAGAGGGTAGCGTTTGCTAGAGATAAGCAAGGAAGCGACGGCAGGAGGAGGCTCGGCGGACACGGCCGCTTCAGGACGCAGCAGAGCGGGACGCGGGAAGCGCGAGGTGGCTGCGGGATCGCCGCCCCTCCGGGGGCCGGTGCCCTGGGGGTGCACGGAGGGCTGCGCGGGCGCCCCAAAGCGCCGCTAAAAAGCAGGAGGCTCCGCGGCCCCCGCACGCGCGGCGGGAAGGCCGCGGTCGCCATGGCGACCGCCCCGCGCCGCTTCCCAGCGCCGCTCCCGCTCCCGCTCCCGG
>JAVCKT010021255.1:0-11281 GCA_032273925.1 Rhynchotus rufescens
GCGGCGCAGCCGGGCGCTGCGGAGCTGCCTTGGTGCCGCGTCCCATTTTCTGTTTACTCGCTCTGGGCGGAGGTATCGAATTCGGGCAGAACGGCCGGTGGGGGAAAAAAAGTTTACTTAGGTGTAAATTCCTCTACTGGAATCATGCAGCTCTTTCTCATAAACAGTCAAGGGCTTTTTTTATATCACTTACGTGCACATCAAGGCCATAATTGAGCATAAATCGCGGCAAGGCCGTAATTGAGCATAAATCGCTTTTTCTTGGAAAAGGTGTCAGCAAACACAGGATTGCGGGGCGGAAAGGGAGGCAGACGAGTTTGGAGAAGGGAGCCGGGGCTGGGCTGCTGTGTCGGACGATTCCTGCAGTGACACAGTGGGGCTTCACAGTGCAGAGGGCAGAAAAATGCTCACCTTCCTGGGTTTCTAATGCGCATTATGAAAATTAAGCTTTAAAATAATGGCAGGAAAAAAGAAAAAAAAAAACTTCCCTTCTATTTATTACTTATTTCCTGGGAAAGTTTACCTGTTGTGTGTGTGTTTTTTTAATTACTCTTTCTTTTCATAACTAATTCAAATGTATATTCAAGGCTGACGCAGCCAGCCAAAGCACAGCAATGTGAAGTTAATGCTGACAGGGTGATGAAATGTCTCCCGTGTGGGTATTTGGAGAGGTCTGCGGGTGTTTGGAGCGGTCTGCAGTGCTGCACCACAGCGCCAATGCTCAACGGGCTGGAAACCCTCCTGCCCGGCCCCCCTTAAGAGCTGCAACTTTATCCAGATAGGCTATGAAAGCTCCTTTAGATAGAGAAGAGGGTTTCAGGTCTGGTTGAACATAGTTCTCTATCAAAGTTAAACTCTTGAACATTCTTCACCTCTGAAGGACAGAGGACTGGCCTGTGTGTTCGGCGTTTGCTGGGACTGCAATTGTCGCTCGCTTAGAATCTCTCGTCACGAGCCTCCTCTCTGTCCTCCAGTAATACTAATGTTGTTCTGCTGCTGCCGGGTGCTGTCACAGCAATACAGTGCTCAAAGCGCCCTGCCGACGTCGGTAACATCGGCCACACCAGTGTTTGCTTCTCCTGCCATCAAGAAAGGCTTGGTCTGGAGAGGCCAGTTCACTGCAACACAGAGAGGTATCTGTGCTCTCAGGATGAAACACAGGCTGTCAGCTTGTCCAAAAGTCAACTTGGGGTGAGCTGGAAAATAACTGAAAAGGAAACTCCGTGTCTTGCTAGTCTGTTTTCCATTCTTTCTTCCTCCTAATGCTAATCCATTGGCTCTATTAAATGCATAGCAAGGTACATTAAGTGAAGCTTTAACTTGCGAACATCATCAGGTGGCTAAGTGCTGACCTTGTGTTTTTATCTCATTTCTCCTCTCTGTGGGCAGCAACATAAGAAAGCAAATACCTCAATGCTGTTTTTAGCTAACCAAGTAAATAAACACCATAATCCACAATTGCATGCATGTGTGCACGCAGAAATCGAGGCTGACGTTTGCTCTTATGTAATACCTGGAGAATCACTTTAATGCACAATGGGAATGGCACGTGCGAAATGCAGCCCAGGGGTGTGGGAGCCGATGACTAAGGAAGGCCACAGCCCTTCTTTCACCACGGGTGCCACCAGCCTCGTCAGGGTGACACTGCCATTGCCAATGAGGTGGCACTTGGCACAGATACGAGTCCCCCTGCAAATCATGCCTGTCTGCAACCCCTGGAGAACTGTGACCAGGCACTGTGTCACCGCGGCTGATAAGGCTTCATTTTAACTGCTGTGTAGAAGGGAAACTTTGGCAATTTGTCACCTAACTGTGACACAGGCTATTATGAAGGGGAAGGGGACACAGCAAGAATATACTGAATTACAGACCCATCGTTCTGCCTTTGCAGTCCGAGTCTTGCGCGAGCATCTCGTGTATCGCTCCACGGCTTGGAGTTTCCAGAGCCCTTGATAAGAGTGATAAGCTTAAATTCACTGGTATGAGTAGTAAACACTGTAAGCCTTGCTTTTACATATCTGTATATTTCTCAGTATTCAAGTAAATGTTACCCCAAACATTTGATAATCACCCAAAGTGTATAATGAGACAACTGAAAAATCATGTTAGTTTACTTACCCCATAGAGGGCTGTGTTCTTGATTGAACAAGGACACACAGAATTATTTTACTGGCTAAATTGCTTTATAATAGAAATATATATGATCAGTTAAAAACCTTCATGCACATGCTGCAGAACTGAAATGAGCAGTCACTGAATGGAATTACTGAAATATAAATCTTATTTGGCAGGAAGGGAGCGCCTTGCATTTTTTGTTGTTGTTTTTTGTATAAAACAGAGTTTATCTTAGTGCTTTTGACCTTATTAGAGCTGTAGCTATATCTATTTAAATTGGGTCATGTGTTCATAACCCGAAGAAGTTTTTGAGACCCATTGATAGGTGATGTATTAATGTTGCTCTTAAACAAGAAGTGTTCCAACAAACTGATTAATAATTACTCGTAACATTTGGTCTTTTTGAATAATTTCTAGCATCCTGATTTTTTTGTTTCCGTTCTGCTAAACACATTCTAAAACAAAATTATCATGCTAATTTATAACAGAGATAACTTACCAGCAGATGTGTGAAGGGCTTTGTCCTGCACTCATGAGACCTTTGTTGTGGATTTCCAAAGCTGGAGGGGAAGATAAGATGCAACAGTGTTCATAATGCTTTAAGTGCTGGGGAAAACTATGATTTGCCTTCTGTCAGGGTTTTGAATCTTCTCAAGTGAGTTCTTAAACATCACACAGCAACGCTAAAACCTTTTCTGAAAAATTCAGCTGCGCTCTTTTTTGAAGAGAGGAGTAACAACTTTATCTACTATGAGTGGTTGCTCAAAGATTAGCTAAGAATAGCTGTAGTGACAGTAACATGCATAGCACTGGACATCAAGACCTACCTTTCTGTGTTAGTTTTACCGTTTCAGATTTGCACCCAACTGTGCTGCCCTCCTTCCGAGAGCGCCCGCGGGACGGCGCGGGGCCGCTGCTGCCTGCCCAGCTCTGTCTCCTCTGGGCCAAAGGCAAAGCTGCGGCTCACAGGAAGGCGCTCGCACAAAGGCCCCCGTTTGTTTTGAAGATTAACACTGTTTATGAGTATCAGGAACTGAGGAAGAGTGACTACGGATATGCGACTACGGATACACAGCAAGGGCAAATACCGGGCTCGCTCCTCCTCAGCGAGCTCCTTGCTGCGGGGCTGGGTGACTCTCGTTGGTTTCACGTGGTGAAAAGCACATAGAAACTGGCATGCTGGATTATACAATGATTTACTGACTTGACTGACCAGGATATATCTCTCTTGAGCTTTTTTTTCTTTTTTTTCCTTACAAATTTCCTAACAAATCTAAAATCCTCTGTCTATTTTGGAAGTGTTTCTCTTTGTTTCCATTCATCCTACATAATAGAAAGCTCTAGGATCTAATCCTGTGCCTCCTGGTCTTCTCTTCCAGTTACCTATTCTGCTGGTGAGGGGTAGTGTGTCACCAGAATATAGGACACTTTAGTGGCAATTAGGAGGCCCAGGATGTGCTCCTCATCCTGGTTATGCTCCTCACTCTAGGACTGATGTGTTGGGACCTTTGAGGAGCTATTGTGTTTCTCTCAGCTTTTTTTTTCTTGCTTTGTCTTGTCTGTTTGAATAACAACAGAAGCATTATAGCTATGCACAGCACTGTAAATAACACAATCCAGATGCTGTTTGCGGCTTTTGACGACTTTATATTTGTGGTTCTCTTGCCTGGAAATTCTTCTGTGTTCCTTCGGCCTTGCTGTTTGGGAAGTTTTCAGATCTGGATTTAATATATGCAATATATTGCCATTCTGTACTGGTGTTCTGCTACAGTCATTTTCATGACCCTTTCCTTAAGCTGCAAATGAGGAAAACTGTGAACTAGTAAGGCAGCTTTTGAAAATAAATAGTTTTGTTGCTAGCTGATTTTTCAAGCAGCTTTTTTTTACCCTGTAAGTTGAACAAAAATCACTACAAATGATCAGACATGTCTTAGCCATGCTAAATGTCTGTCTGATCCTGAAAAGGGAGTTGCCACTGAGCAGTTTCTCTTTTTGGAAAAAGTGCTCCAGATATTTCTTTTTGGAATGTGTCTTTTGGAACGTCACTACTGCAAGGATGGCAACGATGGTTAGCTTTATAAAAAGAGCTCTAAAAACAAGGTCAAAATTTTATTTGCTCTGAGGATCAAGTTCTCAGTAGGAAAAAAAAATGCCTCTTTCTAATGCTGAAGGGAGGAAAAACGGTCTAAAAATTATTTCATTAGATAATCTTGGAGACCTACAAGGTAACTATTTTAAGCTCTATGTCCTTCTATCACATACAAACCCTTAATAGGAAAGTAGATGAGCCTTTCACAGAACTGTGAGGATCAGCTAAGCATAGCCTGTGCTAAACCAGGCAATTTCCAGGGAGGAATTTCCATTGCTCAGGTTTTTGCCATTTCTCGGGCGTTCACGTCTAGAGCCTGGATCAGACGCTTCTGCTAACAATCACCCACTGTGGCAGTGCAAAGATTGAAAAAACTTCCAGAGCCTCCTTGGTCCGATGGAGAAAAAATCCATTAGCTGCGTGCCTTCCAGCTACAGGAGGCACTGGGCTATAAATTGTTTCTTCATTTCTCCCACCAGTTTTACACACACACGGAGCAGATGTACTGGAATTCTTCTGCAGCCCGTGCTGTGCTTCAGCGGCCCTGCTGTGCTGTCCTATCTCCCCGACGCGAATACCTGATGCCTGTTGGGTCCAGCGAGAGCAAAGAACGACGGTGTCTGGTTTCAGAGGAGGGAACTCTCCAGGGCAGGGCTGCTCCTGCTGGGTTTTATTCACTTCTTCCAAATATAAAACAGTTAATGACGCAGGTGCCATCACAGTTTACGCAGTTTGGAATCAAAACTGGAAGATGCCAAGGAAACTGCAGTCTATTTGAATGCTTAAGACATTCCAAAAAATTGGAATTTTTGAGATCAACAGTTACCCTGTTTCCATGAGGCTTTCTGGTTAGGTGGCAGGGGTGCAGGGTGTAAGGGGCTATTTTCTGTAACCTCTTTGGGGAGGGGAAAGCAGGATCTGTGTTGGGAAAACAGTTTTCCAGTGGGGGGCAATGCAAGGAGGCATTGGGATTCTTGCCCACCATGCATGGGCACACGCTCCACTTTTGCAGACTTTTTCTTGCCCCTGTCCTTGGACTGTATCTTAACACCATGCCCTAACTGACTCCTCCTTTCCCGTAATTCATTGACTCATATACTCCTATAGACCTCTTCTCCAGCACTCTGCTGGGAAGGAACAACGAGGAGATGGAACTAGGAAGAGCCAACTTTGCACAGGGAGGAGAGGCACTGAGCAGCTGCTTCAGCTGAGAGGAAAGCAGCAGGGCAGCAAGATTTATAGTAGTAAATTAAACATTTGGGGGGGCAGGCTTGAATTTTTGTCCTGCCAAGTTTCTAGAATTGGTGTCATTGGCCCAGCTGAAGCACCCTTTCCCCAAAGATTGCTGGAGGCAGCTTGGGAGCTGGTGCAGACGAAGGGCCCCAGGGCAGTAGTAGTTTTCTTGCACCAATCATGTCTGGATAGGTAAGAGCTTAATAGCATAGATCAGAAACTAGTCCCAGTTGTGCTGCAATTGTACAAATAAAGCAGTGGGGCCAAGTATTGTAGCTCTCTGTCCAGTTTTGTGTCATGTAAACTGTATATGTATACGGTATAAGAACCCAATAGTTTTCTATCTCTTGGTATCATGTTCCCTTGGAATTGAGATACCACTATGTAATACCATATCGGTTGTCACTGTTAAAGAGCAATGATAAAATAATTGCTTGGACTACAAATTCCTCAATTCCGTTGCCTAGAGAATGGAAAGTCAGAGTTAAATTTATAGATTTAAAAGGAAACTTGTCTTACATTTCTGACTCGTGGCTTGCTTGAAGGAGGCTCTTGTACTGGACCCACACAGACACACTAACAGTTCAGGTTTTGACTTGGTAGTGGCGAGATGGAGAGACGGGCAAGGAGCGGAGGCCCTGTAGAGTGCATAGAGACCAACTTATATTAAATAAATACTTCAGCAATGAACAGATTTTATACATTGTCAAAGTCAGCTAACGGGCTGGGAGAGCAACAGGGTGGATGTCAAACTCATATTGAAGTCCTTTCTTAAAGGACATCATTGCTCAATCCCATTTGTGAATCCATAATTTTATCCATTTCCAGCAAAACTATGTACAGGTGTGAGGTATATTAAATGGTAACAGTCTAGTATGTAATGCAACAAGCAAAAAAAGTTTTGTGTCTTGCTTGAAAAGAATTACTTAGCATGACTTCTAAGTATTGGCAGGATTTGAAGGTTTGGGGATTTTTTCTTCACTTTTTACATTAACTAGAGGTCATCTTGTATGATCCTATTACACACACACACACACACACACACACACACACACACACATATATATGTCTAAGTGACCTTGTCCGAAAATAAGACAAATGTAAGGGTATTCCCTTTTCTTTCTGGCTCTGTGTATATCCTAAATATAAATATTTTTATTCTGTTAGTAGCATGAGTAGGATGAAAGCCTGATACTATTTAACTTGTTTAGTATCTTCTGTTTCTTGTAACAGAAAGTGTCTGTTTTGAATTCCTTCTGCTATTTGAACAACACCTAGGAAGATGTGAGTTGGGTCATAAAATTAGTAACAGTTCAAGAAGTTGGTGTCTTTCGATATCACATGATCCTCCTTTGTTTCTCAGATTTTGAATAACAGGCTGGTTCTACTTTTGTTAGGAAAGTCGAAGTATGCAGCTTTTATGTTATGGTAAATAAATAAAAGTCTTCACTACTGAAGGGTTCCTGAGACTTTGTGGCTGATATTACATGGAATTGTATTCTGTGTGGAGAAGAGTAAAGGAAGAGCTGGAACATGGTCGCTTTACCAGGCACACGTATTCCAGAGTCTGCCAGATCCCCTTCCCAGCTCAGGTGCACATATCTCCCGAAGTAGAGGCGGGTGAGCAAAGATGCTGCATCTTTAAAGCAAACCCAGGTGGCAATTCTAGGGACTGAGCAGCTCCCGCACTTACATCGCATATCTGCACTTTTGTCTTTACTTTTTTTTTTTTTCCTCCAGTTCTCATAATAAGATGGATTGAATTTTGGAATACTGATTTTGGAAAATATAGTTATTGTCTCTGTATGGAAATAGGAAAATGGAATTTTCCTATACCGCAGGGACAGCTCAGATTTTGTGACTTCTCTTTTTGGAGTGGGCAAAACTTCTTCCACTCCCCCTTCCTCCACTTAGCTGAGGACAATAAGTTTAATTTTCCTTTCTGAAATACTATAGCTTCACACTATAAAATAGAGCTTTTTCAAACTAAAAAAAGTCTGAATTACTTTCCGTAAATGCTATCTGTAACACAGAAAAGATGGTCTTTCTGTTTCCCCTGCTGCATTTAAATAGCAAGTGCCGAACCTGCCCCCAGGCAACTGTTTGCTGGCTCTCTCTCTTTCTCTCTCTCTCTCTCTCTCTTTCTCTCTCTCTCTTTCTCTCTTTGTTTAATAATTAGTAGTGGAGAAAAGGTTTTCCTCTTGCACTTATTTCACCATCAAAATCTGGTCATGTGCTTGGCATCTTTTTACGTAATAAACAGCCAGATTTCTCTTTAACCTCAACTGAAAAAAAAAAGTTTAGCCTATATTTCTTTTTTCTATTTCTTATCTTAAATGCTCAATTTCCTTTCCCTTTGCCTTTCTCCTCTTCACAGTGACTCCATTAGGCTTTATAAATTGTATATACAGAACATAAATCTAGATCTAAATCTAGATCATTCAGACAAAGATTTTCATCCACTTCTGAATTGCCTTGACTAACACAAATTTATTTTCTGTTCACTAGAATGTTATGGAACAGTTCAATCCGGGTCTGAGGAATTTAATAAACCTTGGGAAGAACTATGAAAAAGCTGTTAATGGTAAGTCTTCTGTATGTAAACTGTAGAAAAAAAAAAGGTTGTACTTTTACTTAAATGTCCATATTATATTGTGAGGATTGGTATCAACTTAAATTCCATGTTGACCTCCTCCTTTAATAGTAGAGGAAAAAGAGGATTTGGGTTGGACAGTTCAGGCACTGTCCAGCAGAAGTTGTACCTCAAGCCCTTATGCACAGAGCTATTGCAAAATAAGCTTAAATATAAATAACCTGTATTACAAACATAATATAAATGAAAAAGCAAACAATTACATAAATTAGGTGTTTTCTTCTTCCTGGAAGTATTTTCCAAAGGTACTTACCATTCGTAGATCTCTGCCAGCTCATCTATACTCATGTAATAACCCAGCTGTGTAATCCTGTGAACAGGATCCCTTTAATGGAGTCAAAATCAGAACTAGTAAATTTGAATCAAAGGGCCTGATGTCTCCAACTTTTAATGATGTGGCTGCTTCCATTACTGACTTCAGAGAAACTACTTAGGTAAAAATGGGTTTTCAAAACTGAGCTCCAGATTCCTCAAACTTGTACTGTAGGACCTGTTAAAACTTGCTCCCTTTCACTTATGCAGACCTGTTGGGCTGCTTGATGCCATATTAAAGCAATGTAAAATCTCTCTAATTTTACCTCATTTCCACTCTGTTGCATATCTTTACCCTACATGTAATCTAGTACTCTGAGAAATGCGATACTGCCAAAGTAGTGCATAGCCAAGTAGACGGTGAAGTATCTCTTCATGCAAATTTTAGGTCAGGCTTCAGAAAAAGATCAAACCTGAGCATGTTGGAGATGAAAATAAGAATATTTTAACTTAGTCACAATAATAACAAATATACTTTAGAGATTTTAGATTTCAAATTAAGCACCTGTAAGTAGTTTAAAAAGAAATGAATCCTGTATAGTGCAAAGGGCCAGAAACCTCAGAAATAATCCATGTTTGATTTGGAAGATGGAATCCATTTCAGGCTTGTCAGGAAACGTACTGGTAAGTGACCAAATATGTCACCTTTGGCTATATTTTGGGATAAGCAATTAACTATATATATATATATATATATAAAGATTTAAATAATTTTTATTGCCTTTTACAATGAACCATGCCAGCTTTTCTCATAACCTCATCTCTGCAGTATGCAGATCAGTTCTAGATACCTTGAATATGTCAGGAATCCACTGCATGCTGCAGATCTAGTCTGTGTATATTCTATTGCTCACTACTAACCTTCCTGCTGTGCAAATCTCAGTGTTTCCCTGTTCATTCCAGCAAAACTGGCTTCACTGTTTAAATGAGATACAACCAGGAAATGATTAACTGAGAATAAATGAAACCTTAGTGATATATGTCAAATGCTTCATGTTTCCTGTAAAGCTGAAATTGAACTATGGACAACAAAATTGTGCAGGGGAAAAAAAAAATGGTTGTCCTGAAAGAAAGATAAGTGTCCAAGGGTTAACTAGCAACTGTCTGCTCGAGAATGTGAAACCTTCAGGATTCTTGTTAGATTGTGCATGCACCTGTTGGCTAAGGTTTTATATCTTAAAACACCTGGGATACAGCCTTCCCAGCTGAACTGAGTAACAAAGATAAGGGTAGGCATCTCCCTGAGGAGTCAAAATAAATTGATTCAGAAATTACAGATATCAATGTAATTTTTTCACCTCTATCCCAGAAACTAGAAATCTACCTCAACTGAAGCTGCTGAGCAGTGTAACTTTCAATAATGCAAGGAACTAAGTGCCAGTTGAAAACACAGAGCAGAAAGTCACATCTGGTTATCTAGCATCAGCCTTATAACCTGAAGATCGTATTTCAAAGCCTGGGTCTTTGAAGTGTTACCATTTAAGGAGTCTAAAGTTTCCTTGAAGTGGAAAAATCAAAGAGGATCCTGGGATTTCCTTGGCTCTGCCTCTCACTGTCCCTGACAAGGAATCATATTTGTCACTGCAGTGTATGACAAATGCACAGCACTAGCCTTAATGGTAATTTCTGGGAGGGACTGTATCTTACATATTGAACCTTTCACATATATATTTTTTTCTCCCATATGTCATACCTGCCACGTTATTTGTCATCATTTTGTGATGTGAGTTACTTGGTTATAGTTTACTTAACAGTAAGTGACAAATTACTTCTGAAGGATTTCATGTCTCCCTGTTGGAACTATATATTCAATTTTATCCTGGACAACAGCCAGTTCTCAGTAACAAAAATTTAGTTTCTAACAGACCTTTAACTTTGGGAATGTGGGGCAGAGACTTAGTGATTCCTAGTTAAATTTGCATTACATTTTCTTTTTTTCCAACCCAGCTCATCTGTTTTGAGGAAACTTATGTTCTGGCCAATGGCTCATGACTGGCACTATAGTTACCTATAGATGCTGATTGCTCCTGGATATTTGAAAGTTGGAACTCAACAGCAGGCTGCAAATTCATTAATATATTCTGCTGTCCTATTTTTCTGTCACTTGTTTCCAGAATTTACTAGGAAGCTCAGGGACCTGCCTGATTTGCTGTGATAGCAAGATTCCCTTATTGCCATTCGTCCATTTCTTACAATCCATCCCAGGCTTCAGAACCTCTTGGGAACATAGATTAATGGAAATGGAGGAAAATAAAAGCCTTTGATAAACTTCATTCTAACCTCTTTTTTTTTTTTTTTTCCCCACCTCTAAAAGCCATGATAGTGGCTGGAAGAGCAAATTATGATAGCCTTGCAAAGATTGGAGATATTTCAGCTGATTCTCCAGTTTCTAAAGAATTAGGTAAGTGAAATTTCACTTAATCAAATTATTTCAAAGCCCATATTTCATTTTTTGTTTCCAGCTGGCATTTCACAGAATGAATGTGAACTAGAAAAGAATTGGGAAAAGGGCATGTTAATCTATAATAATATGTAGATGGAAGGGATTAGATCACTTTATATTATTTCTTAGGCCATTATTGTTTTCATTCATACCATTTTGAAGAATTTTTTAAAATCATTTTTATATACATTTTTCTGCTCGCTTTCTGAATTCAAAAGCATGGGGTTTTTTTGAAGAAGACATTTTATATTAAATAAACATAGGAAATTATGTAGATTGATTTTAGTATGAAGATGAATGTTTAAAGATCTCAGAAGCAGAATGCTGGTTTGGGAAGTGCTAATGTATAATAGCAGGTCCTAGATCACAGCAGTTTTCTGGGAAGAGTTTACCTCAATATTTGACCGATCTTATCACTCATATTTCTCCAACACTT
>JAVCKT010021255.1:17296-30688 GCA_032273925.1 Rhynchotus rufescens
TTTTTTTTAATTAAGAATAGTTCCATGTTTAAAAACCACTGAGGGTAGTTAACAGAAGGAAGTACTGGGCTCAAAGATAGCTCTGTGATGTGGTTGTTGCAAGATAGGGAGAGGTGGTTTGGGAATAATCCTCTAATGCCACATGCAGGGAGGAACACACAACTCTGCTTCACGTTTTCTCAAGCACAAAGGCTTTGACTGTCTTAGCTCCTTCCGCTTTAAGAGAACAAACATACTAATGTAATGTGTATTTGCAGAACAAATATGGTAATTTTAAAGGTCTCCACAATGTTGCTGTGCTATTCAAGTGTAAAATTTACATGGGGAAGTGATGGGCCATAACTCCTAGCCTTAACAGAACACAGATGGGGGGCAGGAAGGTTCTGCACATGAATGTTTCCTTTCTGGAAAGCCTTCATATTTATGTGCAGTTAGCCAAATGTGTATATAGGTATCAGAGTAATTACATATTGCTTTGAAAGCCTTGGTTGCCATACAATAGGTTCACTGAGAATCAGCTAATGATTAGTGGATTAGGGCTACAATTTATTGAATAGTTTGCATTTCTCATTAATCCCTCAGTAATTAAGATAGAGCACTTAGAATCAGAGAACCTTTAGAGACTGATAACTACTTTCTAGTTTTTTAAAACAAACTTGAACCTTAGCAGTTTGAGAATAATGTAAATTTAATGTTAGTTTACCAGAGTAAAGCTAAATCTATAAACAGTAATATTTGCTTTTTATGGAATAACTGTGACGATTTATATGTGCAACAGATATGATCCTAAAGGACTTTTTCTTCCCTCCTCCTTTTTATTTGCAGAAATAGGAGATTTTCTAAATGAGAAAGGGAGCTTAAAGAGATCAACTTGCACAGAACAAATTTGGAGATAAAAGGGATTTTTTTTCTAAAAATAATGTGTTTTCATGCTGAAAATTTATAATCAGGCTGTAATGTAAAGCAGTATCTTCTTATCCCATCTCCCTAAAACACTGTCTTGCAAGTACTAGTTATCTAAAAATGTCTCTTTCCATCCCAGTTAATTAGCAAAAGAGCCATTTGAGGCTGTACTCATAAAAACTGGGGATAAATATCTTCTGCTACATCTGCAATACACCACTTAAATCTCAATCTCACCACTGAGAAAGCCAAGAATGAAAAGCAAAAAATACATAATGTGGGATAAATCTAGCTAGTTGTGCTTCGGTTAATAAAAGGTGTGGGAGGGAGGTTGTTGGCTTCCTTTAGCAGATAAATTCTAGCTGGAATCCAATTCCACTCGTCTCAGAAAAGTGACACCGAGCAGCCTTTCCTTCACTAGCTCATCTAATCAAGGAAAAGAGATCTGTCACCTTGTCCTATCTCCATGTAACTGCAGCACTGTCCTCTCTTCCATAGCATAAATGTTTGGCTCTTGGAACAGGTTATGTTGGCTCCAAAGACAAGGGAAGTGAGCCAGCTACTGCTGAACCCCTCTAGCACCTCATCTAGGGAGACTTCTGGGCAACTAGCTTAGATGCTGCAGCTGAAGTACTTGGTATACGAGGCCAGCTTTCCTTATGGAGCATTAATAAAATACTGTTGCTCTGTGTTTATAATGAAATTGAATTGGAAGAAGCCACTGATCTTTTTTTTTTTTTCTTTTTCTGTTATAGCAAGGAAAGTACATAGATAGAAAGCTGATTTGAAAATGAAATGCCAAGAGCTTTTCTGTTTTTGCAGAAGTAAACCTCTGCATCTTTAAGTTTTGCAGGGGCATCTTGTTTCTGAGCTATATTTCCCTCCTATCTGTTGCAAGAAAGCTAGGAGAAGAGGTAGCCTTTTATGTAAGTTTCTCCTCATGAAAACAATAATTGGATTAGTGGAAAGTTCCTGCTATTGGTAGCTCTACTCATCAAGGTCACTTAAAAATTTGAAGCCAGCCAAACAATCATCAACATTTTTTCCTTCTAGAAAAAGTACTGTGGCTTTTCCTGCTCACTGTTCTGAATATAAACATATAATGAAAGTCTGTTGGAAGAAAAAGACATATTGATGTAGATTCTTAAAGATGAACAACTTATTCCAACTGTAAATAAAATTAACTACAGATTAACTGTAAATTTACAGATTATTCTGTGGGGGTCTATCACATGCTTAGAGCTTTATGCATGTAATCTCAAGTTTGGTTGCCTAAAGGAGCTGTAGCCCCATTAAAGGAAGAGCATGTGGGAAACAAATCTTGGCAAAATTTGTCATGTGGATCACATGGTGTTTTAATGGAGGGTAGAGTGTTGTAAACAATCACATTGCAGTAAAATGCTGAACAGTGCTCTTATAGGTGGAGAAAACCTGACCCTGTCCTATCTATAAATGAAAGAGAGAAGGAAACGAAAAAAAAGTCAAGAGAAACCCATTACCCTGTTGCTATCTAGGCCATAATTAATGAGCAAAATTTGCATTACAGAGCAATAGATAAGCAGTGAGGATGATTGCCACAAAACACCTCATGGAGCACGGGGGAGCCTAGCAGATCAGATGGCACCATTCAACAAAGCAGGACCATCATTCCTTTAAGATTTTATTCATATCAAGTTATATAATCCTTCCCATCCAACACAGAAAACAAGAGAGATCCTGCCAAGTGAAGAAGCGAGCAAGAGGAGGGAAGAAGGGTTTATTGTTCAACATAAAGGAATGTACATGCTTCAAAGCAGATGTTGCAGCTTGTTCTTGTACGATTGCCAACAGAGTTGTGCTCTGTATGCAGTCGTATTGTTATACCTTCCATTATGAAGATTTCCAGGGTAAGGTGTAAACTTTGTGGCCCTGGGAATGGCTAAAAGGAGGAAGAGGAAACGGAAATACACAAAGCTCTCTGAGAGTGATCTCAGGGGACGCTGTTACAGAGGAATATTGGCACCATGGGAAGAAGAGAAGACAGAGTTTGATAAGATTTTTTTTCCAGTTATTTTTCCATTGATTTCCAAATAATCTCTAGATGATGTGTCGTGCCTCAGTGAGTTGCAGACTTTTCTTAGCACCAACCTGTGTCTTTTGCCTTTAGCTAGTGAACAGTACAGGCGTAACCATTTGGCAGTCTACTGCCCCGAATTTGTTGGGGTATCTAACGTGCGGTGCTAGCAGTTGCGTGCCTTGCATGGCCTCGCCTGGCAGCGCCGGTAGCAAAGACGTCTTCTTTGCAACAGAAACCTGAGAGGGCTGCCCCGAACGTCACCCGCGTGCGCGTGCCCTGTTTGCCCAGCTTGTGTGTGCAGGTGAGAGCTCCGTTTCGGCCTCGCCAGCGGCTCCCCTCGCAGCCTCTGCACTTACCGACCGCAGGGCGAGACGCTGGGGCTGGTGTGTGAAGCGCAACAGGCAGGAAGAGGCCGTTCTGCTCAGCTGATCCTTGGCAGTCACAGGTTTTCTTTTTTCTTTCTTTCTTTTTCCCATCTTTTCTTGTACAGGCCTGGCTGACAAAGAAATAAGCCTATGAGCATATATACATAAAATATGCTGCCTTTAATACTGATACTTATCTTGTCAATGGGAAAAACACATGGCAACTGGAAAGTAAATGACATAATTGTGAAGAAAATGCCATCGTATATGTAACTAGTTTGTAGATATTTTAATCTAGCTACACATACAGTACAAAACATATATTTTGTATATTATATTTATATAGTAAAAAAAATCTGGTATCAGTTGTAGATGTCAGCAGCATTCTTAAGAAACAAATACATTTGTCTTGAAATTCTGAAGAAAAAGAGATAATCAAAACTCTAGGCTCACTTAGAACTTGGGGCTTTTGTGTTTTGGAGTTTCTTCACCGCTCAGATTGGGAGATTTAGCAGCAGTTCAAAGACTTACAGTAAACATTATTTTGCTAGTACTGGAAGCCCATAAAAAAAACAGTTTTGGCTGCTTAATATAATGTGTTTCAATCTTAAAAAAAAAATCTGCCTTAAAACAGCAGGGTGTCACACAGACAAGTTCAGGCTTGTGGCTGTGTTGTAACTCTTATTTTCTTTGTGCCTCATTTGTGTAAGGATTACAAGTCACTTATTTGCTTAACTAGACAGCAGCAAGTATGAAAAGCCTCTGAATTTAAGGCCTTCAAGGCCTTATGAAAGATCAGTGTGACATGCAGATCTTACTATATTGTGTTTCCTATATGTTTGGGTTAAAAAAGAGAACGCCTGTGGCAGACTTTACTTTTTAATCTGTTTTAAATGAATTAACTAATTTGGTTACGTCACAGAAACATTTGTAGCTGTTTGCAGCTTTCGTGAGAACTTTTTTTATTCGTCCCCTGATAAAAATTGATCTGATAATCCCTTCTAAAATGTGAAGTTCCCTTTGCTCTTGGTTTTTATTTAGTCTTTTTTTTCCCCTGTTCTAGCAAAATCTAACAATCCTAAAGCGCAGCTTTATGTTGCTTTGTTTTAGAGTACATAACAGTTTTCAAATATTTTATTCGGAAATCTCCTCTCCTTTTCTCTGCTGTAGGTTTCCCCCCTTCACCTTCTGCAGTCACCTTCATAAAATGGCACTGAATGGTCATGTGTCAGTGGCATTTTATAAAATGAGCTTGAGAGAGATTTACTCCTTGCTTCCTATTTCATGTTCATTCGTGCAGTAAGGAAAGGCAGACTTGACCTAGTCCTACTGATTTATGTGTATGGTAGTATTTATTCTACAGAGTTTTAAAACATTTGGGGTGAACTGTATTAGAAGCAAAATACAGTTAGAGTTTGTACGTTGTTACATTTCTTTATCTTTTTTTCTCATTTTATTGATTCATATTAAATTCCATTAAGGCTAAATTCAGGCTCTTCGCGTTCCTCAAGGCATCTGCTACACAATTAAATCTTCCTTCTGTAATAAATCCTTTTTATGAGAGAATAATAAACTTACTGCATTTGAGTCTTAACAGATGTCTCATTCAATAGTATTTGTATATTGTATTCCTTTGCAACTTTCTATTTACTTTCCAGGGGTTAATAGTCTCAAAGGACTTTGTTTTCTAACTTTCCCTTGCCATAAATGCCTTTCTTCGGGCAAAGGGTAACTCAGGCGAAGAAAAAAAAAAAAGAACATCTCAACAGAAATGGAATCTAATAATATACTTGAACTATTACTGTCTTCATGTGTAGCTTTGACTCGGCCTCTCATTCTCTTGTTTAATGTAAATAACAGTGTGGTTTCATCTCAGAGACGTGAGGTTACTAGGCCTGCCCTCAATGCAAAATGGGACAAGAGATAAATGAGTCATATAATTAAGCACTTTGTCTATTCCCAGATGCCTGAAAGTTTTACTAGAGTGACTTCTGTTTCCAGAGTGATTTCCTCTAGAGAAAACAAAATCTAAGCTCATTTCAAGCAGGTGATGATGTGATCACTACTGTGATCACTTCTAATATAGCTATTTAATATTTTCAGAGCTTGTTTCAAGTGATTTTGTTAGTTGCCACTAATATTTGTCGGTAGGACAGCAGTCTATTGATCAAGAATTTTGTCTTTGCTTCTGCCTTGAACAAATTCACCTATTCTGTACCAAAAATGGTCAACAAAAAGCTGTAAAAATAAACAACTTCTACAATTGCCCAGTGTGAACACTGAGACTAAAGTGTAACTGTTGCAAAATTGCATATTCTGGTTTTACTATGAATATGCTTTTTTCCCTCAAGGGATGCTTCATATTAAGAACTACTTTTCATGTTTTTATCTATTGTGCAGACTTTAAGATGTCCTCATGCTCAAGTGTGTTTGATAAAAAAAAAAAAAAAAGTATCTTTAAATGTTTTAGACTGTATTTTTGTTTTCTATATCTCACAGATTTCACATGGGAGGTTAGAAAAAGAAAAATGGTATATCTGATAGGGAAGTATTTTAATAGATAATTATGTTCATCATCAACAGTGGTGTTTTTGCTTTATTAATTCATTGCATAATATGATGCCTAAAGCTGGTTCAGGTTTACAGGAGGTTGGCCATAAATTGGCCCTAAGTGGCCTGTTATCATGTAGTCTAGTCAAGTCATTAGGTTTGTTACTTCTGTGGTTTGCCAGGAAATGATGGCAAGGTTATTATTTGGTTACTGTATATTATGAGCTCTGTGTGTATATAAAAACTGATCACGAACAAGTTTAATTTACTGCAAAATATTTTTAGTTGACGTGAGAAATGCTTGTCTTCCCCTCAGGTAGCATGTTTCCGCTACCTTTGTGCACTGAATCACTGAACACCAGAACCACATCCTAGTTTGAACTGCTCTTAATCCAGGGTAAAGCACTGTCTCTGCTGAAGCTGTTCGCTAATTCACTGTTTTGTTTAAAATCAAAATTTCACATTGCAGGTGTTCAATTCCTCTTTCCTTTGGGTGATGGTCCATTTAGGCCAGGGGTCACCTTGGCTCTCTTGCGTTAGTCTTCTATAAAAGCTTGTCTCCTTGCATAAATCTTACTTGTGAGGGGCATCAAAATTTGGCCAACCTTTTGCCTTAAACTGGCAATAAAAGAACATGGTATATGTTCACTTTCAAAGTGCTCTCTATTTAATCTGCAGTACGGAGTTTGACCTATAATTTAAACCTTATTAGGTCAGATTGTGCTTTCTATAGGTTCCTTTCAAAATGTTGATTCAAAACATGACAGAGGAAATGAAATGGGTGAGCCCCATACAGTGCCACTGCATCACTGGTAGCACTAGGGAGTTTCTAGCATAAAATGGCTCTTGTCCGATGCCCAGCACACAGGGAGGCTTTGGCTGAGAGGAAAAGAAAACGCAATGGGAAAGACAGTCACTGATACTTAAAAATAATATTTAAAGTGTTCTAGGGTGGGTGAAGAAAATAAACTTGTAAAATAACCCAGCACAAACTTTTAAGAAGGAAGTGCAGTTTTTAAAGTACTCGTAATGTCAAAACATGTTTTGGCAGTATTCTTTCTTCTAAAATAAAATTAAATAAAAAGATGAAAAAATCCCGCTTTGACCAAGTACCAAAGCCTAAGAACTTGAAGGCTGCAGTCATTTCCAGTGCTGCTTGAGACAAAAATAACAGCCTCCGAGCGTCAGGTTTTCCTTTCTTGCCGCCCCAGGTGAATGGGTTGTTTTATGGGGCGTTTACACTGTGGTGGCAGCGCGGGCCAGAGGAAGGGAGGGAGGCACCGAGTCAATGCCCAGCCTTGTTGGGTGTCTGTCAGGGCTGGGGCGGCCGCGGCCGGCCGCATTCGCCCTGCCAAGCGTTAGCTAAGTGTGCTGCTTTGGCAGCAAATTCTCAGCATGTACTTTTTAATGAAGAGTGAAAATAAGCTGATTTTAAAGAGAAGAAAAATCAGTAAGGGCTGTTATTTTGATGGCTCTTTCAATGTTCACGTTCAATTTCTATAACTTCCTAAGCAGATTTCTCTTTGGAGTATTGAAAAGCAAACCTTCTTATCCTGTATTTCTTTTTTTCTTTTTTTTTTTTTTAAGTATTTTACCTAGTAAATACCTGATGTTTAGTAAACTCATCCTATTTTAAAACACCATTCCAGTCTAAAATGCATAGTAACTTTTCAATTGAGTTTAGTAAACAAAAATACTAGACCACAGCACATCCACTTCAGCAACCTTAAAAACAAGAGTGACTTACTCATGTCAACTACTTCACAACTGTTTCATGCAACTATAACCTACCTTTGTTTTGCTTATGAAATAACTAAATATTATAGCAACTCTCCATTCTCATAGTATTTTCCCTTATAATTCTGTATTCACCAGCAACCCCAAATACAAAAATTCAAAAAAAGCCATTCTGAAAACAGTATGGAAAGACACATAAATACAGAATAAAAAGTGTATTGTTTGATATAATTTATAAATATTTTTGTATATTATTTCAAGGGCTTGGCTGTTTCCATTGTGTCCTCAGCTTCCTGCTCCCCTGGCCTGCGGAGCCTCTTGCACAAAGAAAGGGGCACAGGAATGGGGAGAGGGGCATCCTGAAAAGCCAGGGAAGGCACCTGCTTTTGTTCCCGCTTTCCCCCAAAACAGTGACACTAACCCACATTTTCCATTATTTAGTTAAAGATCTACAGTGCTATATTGCTTTACAGTATAGAAAATATGCTTCTCTCTTAAAGAAAGTAAGACCTTGTGCCTGAATCTGAAGGATCGTGGGATGATAAATCTCTGCTAACTCAGGATGGTTTCTCAATGAGTCTGGATGGTGGAAAGCATGATTTGGAGAGTAACATGTTAAACAGTTAATTCATCAGATATTCATGGCAAAAGGAAGTAGACAGGAGTGTCAGATTAACAAGCCAGGGCAGATCCAACTGCCAGTGACTCCAGTATCTGAACAGGGCCATGTGGTTGTGTGAGGATTGCCACCTGTAGAATGTGAAATAAAGTGACTGGGGGAGGCAAGTCACTGATCCAGCTCCTAAACTCAACCTGCTGCTCCGGCCATGAAAATGGGAGTGTTCAGAGAGAGCAGAACAAGTCTGTAGCCGAAAGGCTTTGGGGTTAGATGTCACCAGGGTACCGGCTTGTGCCCTGCCCTTACAGCCTTTCTTACCGGCTTGTGTCTGAGATGCAGTAACTCCTACGGCCAGCGCTAAGCTGGGTGAACGAAGCCGGGCGTTTCGCGCCCCTGCCAGCTCCCGTTCCCAGGAACGTGTTGCAATCCCGCGCCGGGCTGCACGTAGACGGCCCGTGGGCGCCAGCGCCAGCGCAGCGAGGGGCCGGCTGACGTGGCCGCCCGCGCCCGCAGCGGGGTGACACAGCGCAGGGCTCTGCTGGCGGCAAGGCCTCCACCTCCGCACCCTTGCAATGCAAAGCAGAGCACAAACAAAGCTCGTGCGTCGCAGGCTGCATCCGGGGCCAGGGTTTGTGCTGTACGACAGCAAAGAGCACGGGCACGGTGTGGTGTGCGGAGAGGTGTTAACACGGAGCCTGCAGCTAGGTAACCAGCAGTGGGGTTTAGTTTTCAGACCAACCAAAACATGAATAGTGCTTACTTGGGTATTAATTACTGCCTCTGCCCCTGGTGGGCTGTTCTCTGACATGGCAGGAAAAGAGAATCTTACTAAATCAGTATGTTCTATCCTGTAGAAACGGAAGCTTTTTATTTTGTCTGGCACTCCATGCATAATAAACATGATTAGTTATTCTGTGATTTATGAGTGTCTTAGTATTATTGTGGCCAGATGCAATTACTTATACTGCTGTGATTAGCAATGGCAAGAATTTTGTAATTCCTCTTATGTATATACTCTAAATGATAAATATTTAGTTAAATATTACTTCAGTACTAGTCTTTTTTAACTAACTTTGGACATCTAAGAAAATAAGAAATAAATATTGTTATTTATCAACAGGTCAAGTTCTTGTGGAAATTTCAAGAACACACAAGAAACTTAATGATTGTCTAGAAGAAAGTGTAAGTTAAAAGATTTGCCTTTAACCTATTTGAAGTTTTGAAATTATAAACTGTTTTTTTGCTATTTTTAATAACCCTTTATTAATTTGCTTTTAAAGTTCAAAAAATTTCATAAAGAAATTATATCTGAACTGGAGAAGAAAACAGAACTGGATGTTAAATACATGAATGTAAGTACATTGAACTCAATAGCATAGAATATCATATTTTATCTATCTCTTGCTAGTAATAGATTTTTTTTCAGAAATTGTTCAGACAGTTAATCAATGTGCAATAACTGTGATCTAAATATATAAAAATCTACAAAACATGTCATGGAAATAATGAATGACTTAATAGCATTTTTAAACTAACATGAAAAAAAGCAATTGGCAAATCTAGCTGATGTGAATTAGCGATACAGAATAAATATGAGTAACACTTGGTGGTCACTTATGTAGTTATATTGCTGTGTGCATTATGAGATGTTTTAAATGCTTTGTTTGCAGGCAACTTTAAAGAGGTACCAAACTGAACACAGAAGCAAATTAGATTCTTTAGAAAAGTCCCAGGCTGAGCTAAAAAAAATCAGAAGGAAAAGCCAAGGAGCCCGAAATGCCATGAAATACGAGCATAAAGAGATGGAGGTTAGTGAGTTGCCTCGTTTGGTTCCTCTGCGTGAGAGCTGGTCAACAGAAAATGTTACGTTGCTAGAATTTGCAGCCTTTTCTAACACATGACGTCTGAAGCTTGCCACAACTTCTGTATGTGCAATGTAATTAGTTAATATATGTAACTCCTGAGCTGTTTGGCAATAGTTAATCTCTAAAATTTCAAATAATATATTGATTTTGATTTCTCAAAGTCAGATTGTATTAAAAGTACTGCTGGAGTACATATTCCAGCTGAAATTAGGCTTTGGATTGCAGTGCTGTTTCTATCCAGAAATTTTTGCTTCAGTTTCTAGGATTAATCCTTTGAAAAACACTTTCAATTTTGTTGCTGTCAGGGTGGGATTTTTTTTTTTTTTTTTTTTTTTTAAACATAGCCTTTATGCAGATGCTTACACGGGGAGTTAGCTGTGCCATGCAAATTCACCTGTAATTTGGGAAATTTCTTTCCCAAAGTAGACAAACGGCAGTTTCTGTTATCCTATTGGACATCCTATCCTATCCAATAGGACCTATCCTATTGATCTTAAAACATCATTGCCATCTTGAGGTGAAATGGAAAATGGCAAGGTAATGAAAAAATTTTATTTGAAATATTAACAGTCATGTTCTGCTCACCATTTATCTCACAAAAATATATGTCATAGCTATTTTTATTCATGCAAACAAAATTTTTATTTCATGTGAGTTCTTATGTATTTTTCCCTCTTTATCTTTCTATTGTATTTTCACCTCAAAGAAAGCATTTGTTATAATCAGGTCCAGCAAACATAATTAATACTATTAATTTCTTACTACCTATCTTTTAAACTGCACTGAGAAGAGCAGGGTTTGGTTTGGTTTTTTGGGGTATTGGACTGAGAATTAGAAGATTTTCATTTAATCACAGTATAACTGTGTACTTTCCTGGGAACCTGAGATAAATATGTTTCAGTCTCTTTAGTAATTCATGTTCCTCTCTCTATAAGGAGACATAGATTCATCATAGCTTTATGAGGGTAAATGCAACTGCTATGAAGTAAGAGTAGATGAAGGTAATTAGTCTAATTAAAGAACACCTGTGGCCTTGAAATAGCTCAGCTCACTTGCTACTGCTTTGAAGATATATTATTTTTGTCCTGTAAATATACTACTACTTGCCTATAATAAGTTTATAGACTTCTCTGATGAAGACAAGGGAGTTAAATGTGTGCATGAGAAGAGAAGAATGTGCAAGAAAGGAGCAGAGCCTTCTCACTGTCCCAGCCTGCTCCACCTCACCTTGCCAAAATCTTTTTTCTTGAGGATTTTAAAGTTCATTTCAGCAATAAGGTAGAGTATCAAATCACACTCAGAGGTGGCATATGATTTTTCTTTTCCTAGTATGTGGAAACTGTGAGCTCTCGACAGAGTGATATTCAGAAATTCATTGCAGAAGGCTGCAGAGAGGCTCTCCTTGAAGAAAAAAGGAGATTCTGTTTTCTGGTGGATAAACACTGCAGTTTTACTCAGCACATGAACTTCTATCACGTTCAGGTCAGTGGCATTAACATAAGCAGAAATAAAACTCCTGAGGTCTAACAATCACAGAGGAGATGCCTCCTGCAGGAGGCTGAACAGACAGGCATAAAGAGCTAGATGGCACAAGCAGCTGTGAAACTAGTCACACTCTGTCACCATCAGCTCACAGAAAACATTTACAATTGTCTCTTAAATGTACTATAGCAACCACAGAAAATGACTCTAACTTTTAAAAGACATATTTAAAAAATAAGCAATCAAATATTTACAACCTCTAAACCTGAAAAGATACAGTCTATCATGTTATTTGTTTTAAAGAGATATTAATTATATAAACGTCTTAAAAGACTTCCATTTCACCAGGGTTATATTATTTTGGTATAAAGAGAATTTAGCAAATATGTCTGTGCAGTTTTATGAAAAGGCATACTTTTGACTGATACCTTTTATATTTTGATGCAGTGTGCAGACTTCCTCAACTCTAAGTTGCCTGGGTGGCAGGAAATCTGTAGTGATGCCACCAAAGTGCCTGAAAAAGTTAAAATTATGATAGATGAAATAGCAACACCTGGTTCCACTCCAATATCAGGAACTCCCCAGCCTTCACCAATGATAGAGAGAAATACCATGGTATGTGTGTCATTCTCTGCTGCTTAATGGTTATAGCTCTCAGGTGGGAAAGGATTGGCCTCACTAATTTCTTTCGTATATAAGGATTTGGATTCAGACCTGTAATTTTCCTCTGTTGGAATATACTGGAGTTAGGTGCGAAAGAGAAATGATTAAACTGAAGCTCTAGTACTGGCAAAACACAGGGTATGGTAGGCAAAAGCCTATCCTGGCTTTCAGGGGGGCACAGGAATCTTGCTAGAGAACCCAGCCCCAGGACTGCATTTGTCCTTGCAGTTCCATTTCTGACATTCTTCTTTATAAGTTACTGTAATTACATATGCAGTAGTTCAATGTAAACACTTGAACAGAATGATACTTCCTACTTTCTTTCCCTCTTCTTCCCTACAATCATGACTCTTATTTCAGCAAGACTTTTAAGAACAGTTTAAAATGTAAATTTCACTTAATTGTATGGTGAGTTACCACCAGATGCTGAATTTCTAAATTACATTAATGTCTGAAATATTTTTACAAAGCTTCTAAGCTTCTAAGAATCTGTGGAAAAGGTTTTTTTTTTCAGAGCACTTCCACTAATAAGTGTTTGTCAAGGGACAGAAACCTCTTACGAACTTTTCTTATCAACAATTTAGATGGAACACAAGGACTCTCTGAAAGGTCTATGTGTATACAATTTAGGTATATTTGAGTATCGCTTTCTAGAATTCAATGCTGGAAATAACCTGAGATGTCACTGTCACCGCAATATTGTATTAATCTTTTTTTTTTTTTTGTGCCTCTAGATTGGAAATAATTTTTATCCTCAATATGAGAATGCATCTAAAGTACCCCCTGCCCCTACAGGCCGAGCATACACTAGCCCACTAGTTGATATGTTTAACAATCCTGCAACAGCTTCCAAGGCATCTTCTGAAAGACTAAACAGCTCAGCAGGTGAGTGTCTTTTTGTCACCAACTCACCTAAGTGCAAACGAGGTAACCCTGAGAATTAGCACAAGATTTCTTGACATCCACATGATGCAACGCCTGAATTCCCGAAGATTCAGAGGAGCAGAAAGTGATCTTTCTGAAGTGTTTATATTAGTTACCCAACAGCAAACATTTAAATCACATGAAGGGAAGAATCGTTTGCAGCACAATATAGAATAAGACAAGCAGATTATATTTTAATCATTTTCCAGCTCTTCCCGATTAACCCAG
>JAVCKT010021259.1:4975-15281 GCA_032273925.1 Rhynchotus rufescens
TGAACAGACTTCCACAGTTAAAGAAAGAGTTCTCCCATCAATCACAGTCACGTATCTGACTGCCAAGCAAGAAAACGAGACTCATCATTACTTGACATATTTTTGGTATACTGCACTGAAAGTTGTAATTCGTCCTTTCCATAGAGCAGAGGAGTGGACAGCTACAGAATTTTGTGAGAAAAGAGATGGGAAGGGAGGTTTACGTTTACTCTGGAAAATTTTAGCTTTTGCTCTGGTAAATGCTTGAAGTCTTTTTTTTTTTTTTTTTTATATATATATGCAACACTGCAGCTTGCTGTGAAGTCACCTGAGAAAGACACTGGTTGACATTTGAAATCTAGGAAAAATATGCCAAAAATCATATATTTAAGGTATAAAACAGATATTGGATTGTTTTCTCACTCCTCTACAGCCTCCAGATGTTTATGGTAAGTGTAGATGACTAGGAATTCCACCTCAAAGCCATACGATAGCTCTAACACAAAGTGTTCACCCTGACAGAGGCAGCTAAATGTGGGGGTTTTCATGTGCGTATTTAAGCTCCTGTTTTGCCCTAGGGTATCACTGAATCACAGAATGGTTGAGGTTGGAAGGGACCCCTAGAGATCATCTAGTCCAACCCCCCTGCTCCAGCAGGGACACCCAGAGCACAGGGTGGCATCCAGGTGGATTTTGAAGACCTCCAGAGAAGGAGACTCCACAGTCTCCCTGGGCAGCCTCTTCCAGGGCTCTGGCACCCTCACAGGCAAGAAGTTCTCATCATGCTCAGCTGCATCTGCCACTTCAGAAAAACCTGAATATCCAGTGGCACCATGGGCAGCCCAAATACCTCTGGCAAAGGCTACTGAGTGAAAGTTTGAGTGCCTGGCAAATCCATCCATGCTCTGGTCACCACCTGCACCGACGCTTCCACTGAGTATCCCAACAGCAGCTCAGATACACAAGGCACCTGCCAACAGTTACATTTAGTTGTCTCACTCTTCCTCTAAATATACTATATGTCCTATTACTCTTCCTCTAATTTACACAAGACAGTTCTAAAAAGAAAGCTTCATTGTAAAAGAAGGTAGATGAATGAAATACATTCGTTTTGTTTGTATTAGCATCGCGTATTCTCTAGTTTTAACAGCACTGTTGCAGATACTGCTACACAAAAAAAAATGAAGCATTCAAGTTAGCTGAGTATTACTCATGTTACAGACAGGGTAAACAAAGATAGAAGACCGATCACTTCTTCAGTATATGGTAAAAGAAAGAAATTGCTAATTCAAGGAATAAAAAAAAAATTTTAAATTAAATATTAGTTCAGATCTTCATCTTACAACAGAAGAAAAAAGGTAATAGCTTTCTGTATGCATTTACAGAGCAGGTATTCTGAACAGCAGCAAATAGCACTAGTTAAAAATACCCTTCAGTTGCAGAAATATGAGAACATCCCACAGGAAAATGATCTATCCTCTAATCTGCATACACTCAAACATACCTTGTTTTTTAAAGCACACATACAAAAAAAAAAAAATGCACACAGAGCCACATTTATAGTAAGCAAATGTACTCACTCTGTCAGGAATGTTCACATAAGTTCCAGCATCGAGAAGATCCTGCACAATTTCAGTATGGCCCTCCTTTGATGCAATCATCAAAGCTGTATTCCCATCTTTGTCTGTTAAATTTACATTTGGGTTCCTTTTCAGTATTTCTTTAACGCAGTCAGTATAGCCACCCTTCACTGCTACAATAAGTGCAGTCATCGAATTCTTAAAACAAAAAGAAATTGTCACTGTAATAATAGCTTAACTGACAAAATAAACAGACAAAAAAACACTAAGTGACACATTACTTTCTTAGCCATTCAGTTGTTACCTCAGAGCTTTTACCTCTTTTAAATCGAAAGCATGGTAAGCATATTTTTAAAAAACAAGGAAAACAGAGTACTAAAATAATATGTTAAGTGCAAACAGCAAAACTCATATCCATCTGTGCTAACTCCTGCATATGCCATACGCGACCTATAGTCATTTTTCTGTTGTATGAGAACACAGCACTTACCAGAGGACCTCGATGGGCCAAAAGGTGTGCCAGAAAAAGGTATTTAGAAGAACTTCAGAAATAATCATATAAATATCAAAAGTTCCATTACATAATTTTCTACCTAACATTTAATGACGTTTTGTTATCTATCAGTATTTTAGATTGTCCAATGTAATGCATTACATGAGAAATACACAAAAATGCACCTTATTATGAAGACCAATACACATAGCTGAAAATCTCTAAAATAATGTACAAATTTCAAAAGTGCACAACACCCACTCCTTTCTTTCTTCCTTTTTTTTTTTTTTTTTTTTTTTAAAGATGCCTTGTGTTTGATTTACTTTTTAACCAGCTATTGAAGAAGATATTTGGCTCATCAGTCTTGGGTACAGAACAATTTTTGATAGTTACCCACCAAAGAAAATAATTTAAATTCACTGAAGTTCATTAAAACATCAATGCTACATAACAGAATGTCACCTGTCTACTATCAATATGACATAACAGTTACATAATATTTTTTATTAAAATACTAAAAAAGACTAAGTAGTACTCAACAGTCATTTGAAAAAAAGTGCTCTAAAATAATAAATTCCGACATTAATATTTCATCTTGTTACATATATAAAGCTTGATATTTATAATGAAGGGGAAAAAAGACTTATGTACCTACATTTTACCACAGAAAAGCAACATTTACTTTTACTTACAGCTCCTTCCTGATCAACATCAGCTCCCATTTGCAGCAGGTACTTCACACACTCCAAATGACCTTTCCTTGCTGCCCAAACCAGAGGGGTGGTTCCATACTGAAAAAATATTAATAAGATTTTAATATATTAATCTTTGTATTTGCTATCAACTAACTTCAATATTTTTTCCTATTCTTTAAAGCATTAAACCTACAAAAACATAACTTCACCTTGAGAATTAACAAAACCACCTGACAAGCTATTTTAATTTCTTTTCTTTAGCGGTAACTAGCTAGAAGAATTATTTTCCTATGCCACTTAAAATAGCAAAGTTTCCAGTGGCTTAAAAAACAGAAATATGCTGCCCTGTAATCATGTTCACTGCAATCATCTCCAGTATCCTCTAGGAAACCTGCAATACAGTTGCAAGTATCAAGACTCCTAGCACGTGAATTCTAATCTCATGAGTGGTGGAAAAAAAGTAATTAATAGCAGGTGTTTTAAAAACAGAAAATATTGGACACATTTTGATTTCTTTTTAGATACAAAAGTTATTTTAGGACATTGCATGCTAAGAACTTTTTCTTTCAAGAGCAGTATCGAGCACTAAAGAGGTTAGTCTCCATTAAACAACTCACCTTGTCGGAGCAGTTCACTTTAGCTCCATGTTGTAGCAAGAGATGCACAATATCTGAGTGGCCTCGTCCTGCAGCCCAGATAATTGGATAAACACTGTATTGCTTAAAAGGCAGAAAAAATGAATTAGTTATGTGAACAAATTACAGTCTCAGCTATAACAAAATATTAATCAGATGCTTCAAGAGCTGATAAAAACTGGGAAGAAGGAATACACAGATTTAAACCCAACTTTTGCCTGGTACTTTGTTTGATTGATGGCTAGGAAGTTGTCTGTTTGGAATAGATACCATTTTAAAACTCCTTAAGCCAAGTTTTAAAATTCACATCCTTATCTCCAAATATGCCTTTATAATACAGAACAACACAGACAGCTCTCAATTCTCCTGAACTAACTGAGACTGCAGAGCAGCTGTCACACACACAGAAACTTCACGTGCCAACCAGACTAACTTCCAAAGCAGACAGGTAAGTTCCTGTGTTTCTCCTTTACCCACTCGCTGGTGACCCAGGTGCCAGCGAGCTGACCACATAAACAAATTACTTGGTCATTCGAGTCTCAAGATGTTTACATGTTTATGACAAATCTTACATGCAAAAAACCAAAATAAACCTTATTCTTGGTGGTGTGATTTGCTCATAGTCATGAATGTATGCTGCACATTTGTACAGTCTGGTCAATTTGACAACTATTATGTAATAATTAACACAAAATATCATTTTTCTAGATTGTACAATATTAGTAAATCCATTAACTTGTACAGATGCAGAAAGAGAAATGTGAATTGTTATACTGAATTACATACATTACTCTCTTCTAGTATTCATTCTAGTATACTAGCATCTATATATTCAATTTTTTAAATAAAAAATACTGTCTGTGACAAATTCAAAACCATCATGTTATTAACAGAGTATGAGAGCACAAAAAAGGTGAAAATAATCAAAAAAATCAAAAAAATAGATATTTGAGAATTTTAAACTTGCTTCTTCCTTTTTTTCTAAAGACTAAAGCTTACCAATCCCGTGATGTTGGGATTTGCTCCTTTCTCAAGCAGCAGCTCAGCTACTTCCGTACGGCCTTTATAGGCTGCCCACATCAGAGCCGTCCACCCGCCCTGGCAAACACAATTCAGGAAAACACCAAAAAAGAAAAGTTCTCTTTAAAAACTTAAAATTGCTACATCAATAATCACAGTTCTACAGTGTAAAAACACAATTATAATATGAATGTCCTCTGGGTAAAACACTTATTTTACCAACCTAACGTTTCAGTTTAGCTTCTTTTCAAAGCAAAATCTGCCCAGTATATAAGGAGACACCTTATAAAATAAGCAGTCTTTATTAACACAGAAATCTATCACAAAACCATTCAATTCTTTATACACACACACACACACACACACACACACACACACACACACACTCTTTTCCATTTTAACAGCACTGCATTAAGATAAAGATCTGATTGAAGATAAAGCTCATCAATCTGTTTTACAGAACTGAAGGTCTCCAACTCCCTGGATATTTGTTGTTACTGGAAACAAGGCAACTATTCATGTTAACTATTTAACATTAGCTGTTTCACATTAGGACCATACATACCAAATCCCGATGCTCCAGACTGACATTATAATTGAGCAGCTCTGCTACAATATCTGCATGTCCTTCTTTAGATGCTGAAATAAGAGCTGTCCAATTGTCCTACAAAAAAAAAAAAGAAAAGATTTTAAGTGACATTCAGTAGTTTAACATAATTATTTTATTTTGCAAGTGTACAACTCATATGGTAAGAAATTCAAAGCTCCTTAAAAGAGCTGTCTTCTTAGAACATAACCAAAAACCTCACTTATAGACAACCTGCCCAGCACCCTCTCCAGTTATGTGCTCTCCTCCCCAGTATCCACTTGGACACTATGGGCAACAGCACCTATGTGGCTGCTTCAAGAGTAGAGCCCTGCTTCCCAAATTCACAACTGCTTCAGGAGGACCAGACTTCCTTCCTTTGCTGTCTCAAGTAGTTGCACATCCAGGAGACTGGGATGAATTTCCACTTGTGTTACAAAGGGTTTCCACCCACTGCTCAGGCAATATGTAGTTGTGGACTGTTTTGTAAGCTCTACAAATACAAATATAGTACCTGCTTATACTCCAATTATTCTATGTATAGATCTAGAAACCAACGTTTACAGAAGATTTAATGAAGTAGCCGCACATTTGCTCTCTGCTGAGGCAAGAAGTCGAGTTTCACACCAGGTCTTTCTCGTGTGACACAAATTAACTACTTTCAGCATGAATAACCTTGGTTTTCTTTTGATAGTTCTTAACGGAAATATACAGATCTGTCAAAAATTTTCAGAATGTTTCTGGCCTCTCCCCTGCTACCAGGCACCTTTTCACTATGGAGCCATCCCCTTCTTCATGCTCAGGAAGAGAACTCACAAGAGGCAAAGCTTCCCCTATCTATTTGTCTTCTGGCTTTCGCATAAAACATTTCTTTAAACCAAATTCTCTTTCAGTATTTATTCAAAACCAACAAAAACTTTCAAAAACCCATACATCCCATTACACCATTGCCATGGCTAATCTGAAGAATACACGACTAGTTATTTTGAACAAAATTTCTCCTATATGTCATTATTTTCCCTCTTTCTCCCCTCTGCACCATCCTCCAGCACACAATCATCTAATTACCTTTTCCTTGTCTGCCTCTTGAAATTCCTTCTCCTTGTATTTTGGGTACTGTAAGATAAAGTGCTAATACTTACTGCATCTTCCAGGTTGCAGTTGGCTCCTTTCTTGAGAAGCTCTTGGACAATTTCTAAGTTGCCTTGCTCAGCAGCCAACATGAGTGGTGTCTGGCCATTCTGAAACCAAACAATGAGCAAAAAAGATGCTGCAGTAAAATACCAAATAATGCATCATATGACAATAAAAGGCCTACACCTACACAGGAATTTCAAGTTCTGCTTCCAATATTTCCTTCTCAAGTGAAAAAAAAATAAACTGGACATTTGAAAGATGGTTACCCAGAGAGTTATAGGGTTGAGAACATCTTTTATTTAAAAAAAAAAAAAAAAAAAAAAAACGCAGGTATTAAGATGGCCACAGAACAGGTTCAGCTTAACGACAAAGAGTCTTGCTGAAGTCTCACAAAACTACTCAAATCACACATCCTACCTTTGTTGGATAATACCAAATAGAGATCTAATTTCTGTCTTGTGCAACATTGATTCCATCTGTCTTAAGAGAAACCCTTCATTTCAATGAAAAAAAATAAATGATACCAAAACTGGTTGAATTGCCATTAAGATTTTTTTTAGAAGTTAGTTGCAATTTGTCACTCTTCCACTATACTTTTTTTTGTATCAGAATCTCTCTTCAGAGCCATATAACAAATCTCTCAGAGCAACTGTTTTGTATGGTAAGAAGTAAAGTTTACAAAAAATCCGTTAATTGCAACTATCTTAAAATGGCTCTCATTCTTCCTGACTCCAGCCCTTTCTCTATAACATAACTTTTTTTAAGCATACTTTTTTTTTTCATTTTCATTTTTTTAATTAAAAAATGCTAGAAGCATTTGAGAAAATGATGCTAATGCTGCGCATTTAAAAATCACAGGTGGGATCACTTGTCTTGACTAACCTGCATGACTACTAAAGAATATGTTTGATAAATTCCTTTGCCTTACAGTACAAAGAAGTAACCAGAGAAAAACATCAGCTCATTCAAAAATGTTTTTTAGTCCATCTGGCATTCCCTTACTACTCTTTACAGCGTTTTTTTTTTTTTTTTTTTTTTTTAAGAGACAGTCAACAGATAATATTACGGCAGGGTATGCCTTCTATCTAACACAATTTTTTTTTTTTACAGTGAAAAATAGATTTAAGTAAGTTGACACCGGTGTGGTGTGGTTTGAGGTCTCCATCAGGGAGCAGGATGAGGGGACACCCTCAGCACATCTGCCAGGGATGCAGAGAGCAGGAGCAGTGGCTGGTCCCTCTGCTGCAGGATAGGCAGGAAGGAGCCTAAGGAAGCTCAAGAAAGGGAATGCAGAGCCCTGCACCCAGGAAGGAATAACCCCAGGCATGAGCAAAGGCTGGGGGCCTCGGAGAGTCTGTGGAGACTCCACCCTTGGAAACGCTCAGCATCTGACTGGAGATGGTACCGAGCAACCTGTTCAGAGCTGACAAAGAATCTGTCATTACTCAATAAAGCGTCCTCAGCACATAGTGGGTTACTGACGGACCAGAAGAGAAAAAGCATCAACTGCTTCCATCAGTACCATTAATACCATTAAGGAAGCAATTCTTGGAGTAGCTTAAGCGGTCTAATGGTCCCACGGCTGCACACACTGTATACGAAGTCCAGTACAAAGGAAAAAAAAAAAAACCCAAACCCCGAGCCAGCAACGTAACAGAGCAGAGTTAACAACACAATTACACGCATGATGGGTAGGAAGCACCATGATGTTTTGCATCATTAACGACGACCTTACTACTCAGTCTAAATAATGGTCAAGGGTTCAGAGGCATCTGCTTTCTGGAAGTCATTAACTGGTACAATCCTACAGATCCTATAGCTATCTCCCAAAGTCTGTGTTGAAGATTCAGAAGCTACTTGAACTGCCCAGATCAGAACAGTAGAAGGCAAAGTACACAAAAAAGGGTTACCAGAAGGCAGGTTATCCGAATGAAAGCACAAGTATCCAGTATTGCCTGATAAATATCATGGCAACTGGCACAACAGCAAGAGAGAGAACGAGAGAGAGGCCAAGAGTCACTCCACACTAACTGAAATGACTGCTGTTAATCCAACACAGCCATCCATACCCAAGCTGCCCAGGACATCCAAGCTTTCCTGGCAGCTCCTCTGGAGTCTAGATACTAAGGGTCGGCACCAGCGCCAGTGATTCCACGCTCTGACAATTTACTGCAGCCTGGGAGGTCCTGGCATCAGCAAAGCCTTGCTTGCAAGCAAGCTATTCAGACATACTCCCCTGGAGCTGGCACACTCTGCTTTGTTTTTTTACCCAAGAAAAGACTTTTTGGCAGGTCCCAAACTGGAAAGAGCACTGCATTAACACCACTGAACTACAATGCAGATCTAACACTTAAAACACAACTCTTTGTAAACAGACTCCTCCCTCAATCCTCATGGGTTTAATGAGAGAAAATTAGGGAAATGGTCACTAAAAAAGGTAGTTATTGAAACCCAGCTGTGCCCTTAATTCCATCAAGTAAAGAAGAAAACTTCATTAAAAAAAAAAGTGAGGGCTGTGACATAGCTAGTAAAGCCAACATTGACTGATCAGTTTGATTTCTGCCATGATGTTGAAAGGAACTATCAGTAGAGGGAACAGATCTCAGATATACAGCAAGCTTGACGGTGAGTTTTAAGTGTATGTCCAGAAACTTAAAAAAAAAATCTCAAATAATTTAATAACCTCAATCTCAGAGATAATAAATCTCAAATAATTTAATAAGATAATGAGATAATAAATTCAATTAAAATCCCCAAAATCTCAAATAACTTAATACTAAATAACTCAAATAACCAATGAATTTGATGACAGTGCAAGAAAAATAAAATGGTTACAGGTATAAATATGTATAAGACATACAAGCAGAAACTGTGCACTGAATTTTTTCAGCCTGAAAAATAGAAGGCTAAGGTAGAAATCCAGATCTTTCTCTCCCTGGAGGAATGACAGTCTTGCAGAGAAAACAAAGGCAGATTCTTCTCAGAGATCCATAAAGAAAAAGAGAAGAAGTGACAGTCGCAAGTACCAGCGAAAGATTTTCTAATGAGAAAGGAGGAGAGCATTTTAGAGGAAGAGTGGTTTCACACTGGAGTGCTGCCCAGAAGGGCTGTGGGACCTGTGTCCTTGGAGACTTTCAAGATTTGCTGAGCTCAGCCCCTGAGCAATCTGACCTATCTGTGAAACTGGACCTGTAACTAGGAAGAAATCAAAGCCAGTGACTCCAGACTATCTCTTCCACTCTCAATTACTCCATGATTCCCTGAATATGCCGCATAAGTCAACAGGGCTCCAGTTCCACAAAACTGTACCAGAAATCAGAGCTCAACCAAAATTTGATGATAAAAGTTGAAAACCCAGATGAAAGAAAAGCCCAGATGTTTACAGCCACAGAATATAAGTCAAATCTTCTTCAGCTTACTTATCAAGTATGTACACACACTGCATTACAACAAGATAATCTGAAAATTAAACATGAAGGAAAACAATAGAAGCAGTCACTGGCAACAGACTTTTGTATGAATCCAACCTCCCAAGAAACTCTGAGGAACAGTATAGTTCAGTGCAGTATATGGAATTGCAGCACATTTATTGCTGTTGGTGATATCCTCAGATCAGACTAAAACAAAGTACAGTGCAATAGCTAATGATTAGCACACTCTTCTAGGATGCAGAATTATCCACATTTCAACTCCCTGCCACCTATCAAGATTTTCTGTACAAGTCTGTTGAAGTTATTTAATCCTCCTGGTCAAACCTAGATTTATCTTTTGACATGTATCTTTTCATCCACAATAGCATGCTCAGAGTATGCTACAAAATATGCTCCTATTGGGATCATATAACAGAACTGCTCTTCCCTCAAAACTAGAACATGAGGCAAAGGCCAGGGTTATCATCCCATACTGTATCCGAAAAGGGACAGGGTACAAATGCACACACATCTGGGTCTGTAAACTCCTGGCTACAGAAGCATGAATATAAGTCGTTCTCACTTTATGGATGAAGATTATGTTTTCTAGCTTAAAGGAAAACTCAGAAACAAAAAAAAAAAAAACTGAAAGATGTCGAGGTACTCGGCAACCAAATATCCAACCATCATCCTGTGTGTTCATGGTACAACTGGCAAGCAAAATGCTGAGTATAAAAGCAAAATTACTATACTAAACAACAATTTATTAGT
>JAVCKT010021260.1:23891-37797 GCA_032273925.1 Rhynchotus rufescens
TCTAACAGAACTCATTTTTCTGTATCCTCACTTCTAGTTGGGTTTTTATTCAGTGCTGAGAAGTTGCAACCTGACATGAGAATGAAGTTATGATAGGCCGTTGAGATAAGGTAGGTCTGAAGAGAATTCAGCCTGTGTTCAAGCACGTCTTGATGTTCAACAGAAAAAGAAAATATAAGCTTGAACGAAGCTTATCTGCGTGGGGGGAAAAGATCACAAAGAACAAGAAGAGCTGTATCTATCTCTTCAGAGACAAAATGACAGAATAAGAGGTTTTGAGTTTTGATACACAACAAAAAACTGCCTATCCTCTGTCAAAGCAGTAAAAAGTGAAGACACAATCTTAGCAAAGTCATATTCTCTCATGGTGTGGAAATAACTTCACTGCAAACTAGATTAAGCATCATTGTGAATGAGAGTTACCACTGTGCTCCTGATATTTGAACTACGCATTTGAAATTCTTTCAAGACTAATCTGTACAGACCTGTTTGTATATAGGGATGAAAAGTAGGTAACACTCAAATAAGAATGGAAGATCAACAAGATTCTTTTCTAGCCTTTTTCTGTAAATCATATCTATAAGTCTTGCTGGAGTAATTATGTTTAGAGAACTTTGATTCTTCTGCTTTTTTTCCCAAATCTGTTGTAAGCCTTAGCAACTCAGTACTAAAATTATTCCCAATGCATATAAAAAATATTTGATTTATCGATTCTTATCCATTTCTCATAAGGACCTTGCAAAAAGTACATATCCCAATATATGGGAAGCATAAACATACAGCATCAAGATAAAACATATCTGCAAGAATTTTAAGGAACAATAACCTTTACTTTCTGCTGAGGAGAAATACAATGACACTGGGAGATTATGATCTGCAGTCCTGAAGATATTTTAACTCATAGTTAATACAGAGCCAGCTACATTACTGAAAGCTCAGTCATTGTGTTCAACCTCTGCTTTACAGGAACTATTTCCAGAGGCTAAAAGTCAAACCTGTTTCTTATATCTCTTCACTTTGTAGCCTGTCTTTTGAGAGTTGGTTTCAGCATGGTGATGATTTTCTTGTACATGATGTGGGCAATTTTTTATAAAGAATAAGGAACTGAACTGAGCCCATCAGTGCTCCACATATGTCAACAATAGCCAGGAGGTATGTGAATTTAAGTGAAGTGACTTGGCTTGCCACTAGGTTCCTCAAAATAAAGAAGCCACCCAAACGCCTAAGCTTGGTACTCCTGTTCTCCAAGCTATATATTCCTTGGTTTCTCAGTCACATCACTCCTTTACAAACCTGCTTACCAGAAGCCAAACAGACCCTTGAAGGCACATTTCATGATGTAAACTGAGTGGTAGGGCCAGAATGCTCTTAGATCTTTTTATAGACTTGGCAACTTAAATATATTCAGAGCTAAAGAATATTCATATGAATATAAGTAACCATATGTAGTGATCAAATAGGACAAAGCTATTCTCATCTTGAAAGGCAAAAAACATATCTCTACAGAAATCATACGAAAGAGATTCATTAAAGGGGGACTAAAAAGTTAGGTGCAAATAAATAAGAGAGTTGACACCACTGAAAAACCATTACAATTCCACCATTTAATCATACAAATGATATTTGTATGATTATAGCTATTTTTGTAGAATAAAACTTGGTATAGTCACCCAGGCTTCAAATCCTGCACCAGTTCCCAGCTTAAATGAGAAATTTTATGTTTTTATGTTACCAGTTTAATGCAGTAAGCAAACAGAGATCAAAGTATCTTGAAAACTACATTTAATTATAATCGCCGCCACAAATGCCAGAGCAAGATGTGGCTCTTTCATAAAAGAAAACACAGTAAAACAATATTATGCAGTTTACAAATTCCATCAAACCACTGTACAAATAAACAATGCTACTGAATCACACAACAAATCATCTTACAATTAGGCCACACAAGACCATCTGGTTTACAAACCAGCCTACGAGCCAAGGAGGAAAACTTTGAAGATAAATATTGCCATATGTGGAAGCCCAGGAAAAATATTACTTACTAGCACGGAGCATCATTTTGAAACGTAATTCTCCGTGGGAATTGAAGATTTCTTACTGAGGGTAATATGTTTTGCAAGAAACTTCACAAAATGGAACCATAAAGTATTACGGATAGGCCTAGAGACTATGAAAGAGTGAAAGAACTCTTTAAGCACTCAGAATTAGCTTGTCTACTTCTTAACTATGTAAGTGAAATGAGAAGTTTTAGCATTTTCTCTATGGACATCTGTTTAATTGCATAAAGGAAATACCCTGTTCTTTCTCAAAGTGTTTTTGATAATGGTAAAAAAGTAAAAGTAGGTCGACATGAGCTTGAAAAGGCTAAAATAGAAGGGTTTTATTGCTCCTTATTCTACCAATGTTCAGTGTTTCTTGGCATGCTGACAAAGAGTTTAGCAAAAATGGAAGCCTAAAAAGCAAGATCTACCAAAGCAGATAGATATTCTAGATGTCTGCCTTCAAGTCATATAAAGATCGTGCATTTCAGGGAATTGCATTCAGCATTTTCTGAAAATGAAGGCACTGTAGACACTTAAAAATAGACACCAACAATCAAGATGTCTAAGATCATCTTTCAAAGATGATGACAGATGAATGTGGTCTTTCCGAAGTTGAGGGTAGATTTCTCCTTAGAACAAGTGATCAGAATCAGGTCCCAAAGCACAGTAATTTAATGGTCAGACAGGGACAGTATAAAAAAAATCCTAAAAAGCACAAAAACAACATCAGTGCTTATCCATCCAAACAAACTGTGGTTGAAATAAAAAATACCAAAGTGTTTCATTTGTTTGAAATTTATAGTCTGTGTACAGCTATGCAGTTCTGTTCACAGTTTGTTTTGCCTTATATTATGAAAGACTATGCAAGATGTGAAGAGTGCTTGCCTTTTTGCTTTGGAAGAAACAAGTAAACAAACCCATGAAATATTTAAAAGGATATTTTAGGAATGATAGAGCAGAATTATAAGTGCCTTCTCAACTGTATGGGTTTATATTCATTAATTAGAGTATGAAACTGCTTGAAAGCTTGTAATTGACATCTCTGACTCACAAAATGTTTTCTTTTTGTCACAGGTATTTCTCATAAAGTTGATCAAATGTTTAGCTCTCCAGAAAATGTCTCATATGTTAAGAATGACTCAGAAGTGCTGAAGTCACAGTTTTATTCTTGTAGGATTGCTAAGGAATTCTGTATTCTTGGTCCTGAGGTTTCAGACATTTTCATGAAATAAGTAATTCCACTAAAAATGCAAAGAAACACAAAAAACCATAAGCAATTCACAGCCTAAGGAAAACTGTCATAACTCTGCAGTTGCCCTGCTTTGAAATTCCTTTGAGCTGTTATGTCAAAGCGATCATCCTTTAAAAACATGATTTAAAACTAATTTGAGGGGTTGGGAGTTTTGGGAGTTTTATTTCAGTTTACTAAGATGTAAAGTTCCATATGACTGCATCATGACTAACCGTTGTGATGCACGCACACCAAGCCTTCTCACTGCTTCTTTGTTTGCCACCATAGTGTGATTCCAGGAGATTCTAAAGGGAAGTGATTTGCATTGGTGCAAGTTTGGGCTGGGCTGTGATAAACTAGAATGAGGAACAAAAGTGGCATTGATCTTACCATGAGGGGTATGAGTTTTAGTATAGCAGGCTTTCCTTGTATTTCATCATGTGTTCAATAGATGTAGGGTACCACAGGAAACAGTATGATGCTTTGTGTATATTCCTGTTTCACGAGAATACTTCTAGTTCAATCCAACTCTTTGAAGCTTCTCTGAAGGTTCTTTAGATGAAAGAGTGGGAAAAAAATGACCTTCTATAGTCCAATGTATAACAGTCGATTCTTTGCTTATATTCACTGACAGACTTCTTACCTTACTCTGAGGTAACATCTCTGAATTTGTAGCAATATTGACTAACTGTCCAAGGCAGAATGAGTGATATCTGTCCTCGGCACCATGGAGGCGGCAGTATTTATGGAGATACATATGGAGATGCATAAAAATCTTCCATCTATAGATCCCTATTTGGTTAGATACATGTTGGTGGAGTGGGTTAAAATGATCAGCAAGAAGGCTGAACAGCTCTTCAGCTCAATATCTTCTTATAACTTGCTTTTTTACAATTTTAATGCATTCAGAAAGCAGTAGCTATTTTGCAGGCACTGAATATCATCTTCGTCCTGCACAAAACATAGAGGACTGTTTGATGTTTGTTTTGCTGTATAATAGATGGCAAAAGCTGCAGAGAAAAATGAGAGGAAGTCTGTCACTTAGAAAGGGTCTTCTCTTCACATGAGGTTACCTGAGGAGGCTTCTTCAGTACAGCAGCTTAGTTTACATTTGTTACATTGCCTTCTCCTGGCTGAGGATCTGCCCATGGCTGGGCATTTTCCCTGGGATGGTTCCAAGCCTTTGCAAGCCACAAGAAGGGGAATTTTGGAAGGGGAATTTGGAAGAGGTGTGTCAGGGTAGGGCAGGCAGGAAGAGTGCCCAGAATTGCTGCAGAAAGGCACTTCTGCTGCTGCCTGTGATTTCGGTGCTTCTTGCTCTGCTGTCTCCTTGTCTCCTCCTGATACTTCCACAAAAGACAAGGCTTCAAAGTGACAGTGCCAACCCTTTGCACAAAATCCAGCCAAACAAACCAGGGCAACCTTATTTTGAATGCTGGTTTCTGCCTGAAAGGAGAGGGAGAGATGAAATCTCCCTCACCCTTGCAGGGGCCTGTCTCTCTGCAGTTTGTGTTGAGCTGTACTGAGTCATGGTGAAAGACGTTGTTACCTCCCTGAGGCCACGGAAACGCTTGCCAGGCTCCCAAAGGGGATTCCCAGCCACCTTGCTCATGTATGGAGTGTCTGGCACCCAGGAGCTTTCCTGGCTTTATTTATTAATTTATTTAAGTTACCCCTGTTTTGTCTGGAAAAGACTTATCTGTTTTTCCTCCCAGGCTCAGGCCCTTCTTTCAGGCCCTGCCAAATCCCGGAGCCACGTGTTTTGGGAGCGTCTCTGCAGGAGGGGCTGGTTCACGTCCCCTGGCCGTGAAGGCGGCCAGCGGGCAGCCTGGTCACAAGGATGTGCAGATGAGCAGGACAAGGGCTGCATGGGAGCGCTGGGGTGACCCCAGTGAGATCACAGATCCAGGCCATGCTGTTTGGCAAACTACACGCCTGCAAAGTCAAAGTTTCGTGCTGAGAGGTAGCTCAGGATGTGGATTTGCTTTCTGTCGATCGGGGATATTGGTTCTCTGTCATGGGTAGCATGGAAAGGACAGAGAGGACACAGGGAAGTGGCAAAGCAAGGCTTAGTGGCACTGAGAAATTTTTTCCTGGGATTTTCACCACCCACCCCAGCATCTCATAAATATGAGTTCAAACTTATTACAGAAATGATCTTTTCCCCCTTACTCAGAGAGAGGTAAAAACAAGGAGAACGTTTCCAGTTGAGACAAGACCCTCAGCTGCGGTCACCCTGCCTGGCCCTGCTGAGGGCCATGGAAATGAGCCGCTTTGCTCCAGCTGGGCATCTCACCTTCCCACATTTGTGTCTGCAGGTTATTTAGAGAGCCCTCTGCCCACATACACACTGAGCCCTGCCAGGCTGTTATGCTCTGTATGATGCTGTTACACATGACACTGCCTTGACATTAAAAAAAAGAAAAAGGGGGTTGAGAAAGGGAACGAGGGAGTGAGTGAAATGCACACCATCCATTTCAAGCAGTGTCCAGAGAGCCTGGCTGTCAGCATCCTGCTGGAATCCCTCCAGGCAGGTATTCATTACATAGATTTGACTTTTTAAATACGATAGAAATGAGAACTGCAACCTTCATATGTTTTTCTTCTTATGAGGCGAGGGGGCAGCAGGGAGGGGAGTCGCGTTTACCTCATAATTTCCCTTTCTTTTCCCCCCTCTATGTGAGCCACATTATTCTTTCTGCAAAGGTACTTGGGGAAACTTGCTAAAATTTTCCCTCATGCTTGAAATTTACTTACCCTGGGTAACAGGAAATGTGGAGTCTTGTGATGTAGATTGTTATACCAGATGGTAATCTTAGCACATGCTATTTGTGTAGATCTGTGGTGCAAGTGAGTCATCATTTGTAGCTGACCTTCACTGCTGTGAAAATACTTCTTTCAATAATAACAATAACAATAACAAACAATGTTTCAAGCCTCGCTTGAAAATAACTGTACATTTCACAGCTAGTGAAGATGGGTTCTCGGTTCCCGATGGAGCACAGTTACGATTCAAGAGGGTTGGGATCCAAAAGTCATTAGGATTCTTTCCATCCGCTCTACGGAGTTTTGGATCAGGCTGAGTGCTGTTGCATCACATTTCTTTACAGCCTCCTTGTGTCCCCTCCCCACACTCCTCCCCTCACAGAAAGCACGTGCCCGTTTTCTCTCGTGTGGGAAGAAGTGAGGCCACATAAAACTTCAAACCCAAATAAAGAATTGGTTTTCTGCACTTCCCGTGGTCTCTGTGCTGTGCTGAATTTTGACAAGCTGGAAGACTGTGAATTAAGTTACCCCCAAATTCCTTCTTACTTGCAATTTCCACCTCTAAAGAAGGAAACTTTTTACCTGAGCTGGAGGCACCAAATTTTGCTGGGAGCCTCACATCACCTCCATGCCACCTCTGCCAGCTCTTTGTTCCTGCAGCCTGTGTGTTACCTGCTTCACAGGTAACTCTGAATGCAACTTCCCACTTCAGAGATCAAAGATCAAAGCCCAGACCATGTGATGGTTTGATTTTGTGCAGGACCGAGCCCTTAAATTGAAATTACAATTGTTATTACCAATGTCATTGCCGTACTGTGGCAAATCCAGACCCATTGACTCATCTGCTTCCTGGAGCAATGAATTCCACACTGCAAAGGAGCACTCCTTTTCATTTGCCTAAATTTGTTCTTATACTGTGACATTCCAGACAAGGATTGATATTTTGATGCACGTAATCTTTAAAATACTGGATGCTGGTAGAAGGTGATTTTAGGCTCTGTAACTATCAGTAACTCAGTCCTTACTGGCTGCCATTGAGCCATTTCCAGAGCCATTCCTATGTTCATTTCAGAACTAACTTCACCATGTCACAGGAAAAAGGACAGGGGTTACAGAATAAGCCACCTATCATGCTTACAGTGTTGTCTGATAATATAAATAAAGCATTTAAAATAGAACTCAGAAGCCTATCACATGTCACACTTTTCAAATACAATTATAACTCACATTTGATGGAGTGAAAATCACTCTGGCAATTAGATCAAGGATGCCTGATTAAATTCCTCAGGCTTCCCAAATCACAGTGATAGTATTTATTTCAAAGACCTTATAATTACTGTATTTAAAACTGATATTCAATACTCTTCTCTAGCTCTAAATTGTTCTTGATGTCAACTCAGACTACATGAATTTCTGACTAATGCATGTGCTATAGGATACCAGTGACCTTCATGGCAGTGTGTGCATCAATTGTTTTGTACTAATCTTCTATTTCAAAGATCAGAGTAGATGGATTTTGTAAAAGGAGGCAGTGGGTCTGATTAAAAGCCTATGAAATCAGTGGAAAAACTTGCACGGATGTTAATGGACTTTGGATCAAATCCCTTGTGACTGATTTTGCTGGATCACTGTCACAATAAAAGTATCTATTATCCAGTGCTGAAATGTACTTACCTCCCAACTAGAGGGGTGCTAGTGACACATGCATTCATCTTAACCTAGTCAACATTTTTCAGCTGCTTTGATGTCATTAATTGACAGAATCTTTCAAAGCCTGCAAAGCAAAAAGAGATTTTGGAGTGCTGTGAAATCATATATTTCTTAAGCAGCCTGTCTCATTCAAGATAATTTCTTATTTGTTACACTATCCTGCTGGTAGCAGTGATAAAGTGTTTCAAAATTGAACTCCGTTTTCTTACTCTCATGTCCAATATATGCAACTCTTGTAAAAGGCAGAAAAATTCCTGATGTTTGAAAAAGTTGCTTTTGGTGCCAAAGCAGACAGAAAATGTCTATGCTCCTGTAGAAATGCAAGAGGAATAAAGCTGTTTCTAAGGGGATAAACGTCTCTCTTATTTCCTATTCCCTGTTACTTTGGTTACTGTTACTTTTAAACATTCCTAGCATTTTGCACGCAATAAAAAAATGGCAAAACCTCTGTTCATTTCTAGAGACTATTTTCAAACCAAAGCTGCTTGTGTAGGAGAAAGACATAAACATCACTGTCCATCCCACTCTACTATAGCAACCCATGCTAGGTGGAGCCCTTGCTACTCTGCTTCTTACTGCAAAGAAAGCCCTAAAAGCCCTAGAAGGAAAGATGTACAGAAGAAAATGCAGATTAAAAAATATGCATGCATGAGGGATTTGAAAGGCACGGTCTGCCTGCTGGGTTTGGACTTAGGATCACCATCTACTGTATTTCTTGCTTCCATGGTTTAATTGGTGCTCTGGGTGCTACAATAGGGTCAGGCCATGATGAGGAACCAAAAGTTATCCTTGCAAGGAACTTTGCTAAGCTGCAGTTTCTAGGACTTTGGTCCTCAACAAAGATGGAATTAATTTGTTATAGCCTGTCCTTTGCCCCTTGGACCCAGCTATTGCAGCCCCTATCTCCACTGTCGTCCTTTTCTCCAAAACCTCTCTGCAGAGGAAGCAACAGGCAGGCAGCCCTGCTCCCCATACTGGTATCATCAGGGCCACAAGCTCATGGGCCCGTTTCAGGATCCTCATCTCACTCCATTTTGTGCACGTGGGCAAGTTCATCATAAAGCAGTTGTACACAAGGTTAAATCCCAATGCTAATAATACGAACACATGTTTTGATATTGAGTTACGCTGCCAGCAGCAGAATATATATACAACCCAACTACCAAAGGCTCTTTCCAATGATTCCTTTTCATCCTCTGTGTGCAGAGTGGGCTGGCATCTGCCTCCTTGTTGGCAGCACAGTGCATGTGCTAACTGGGTGTCTGAAGAATTATCTTTCCATAAATTTTGTCTGGAAGGCCCAAGGTTTGAATTTTGTAAGATAGACTGTGCTGTGTCAGATTTCAATTGCATCTTTAAAGCATATGAAACTCACTGAGAGCTACTACTGTAGATTTGTTGCTTCTAAAGGATTTTAATTTTTATTTAACAATAGCATTTTTCTTCTTATTTTTTTCCTTATTTATTTTCCTCCAAGCATTACATAAAGCATCATCTCTGGCTGAAGTATCTACAAATAATGCAGTCTCTGATGTTCCTCATTTATCTGTCATTAGTAATATCCTTTAGTAACCTCTGGCTAAGGCATTTTTCTGATATGCAGTTCTTTTGGTAACTTATTTACTCAGGACAGTTTGATTCAGAGGCAACATCTGGATTTCAATGGAAGCCAGTCTTACAGCTTAGCTGACTGAGGTATCAAAAAGGTCAAGTGAATTGCCTCTGGTGATACTTTAGTTCCCACTGAACTTAGGACCTTCCTGCCTCTAAAATGCTGTGTTGCAACTGTTAGACTGGCCTCTCTCCTCAAAAATCATATCCTCCAGGATGATCTTCTTTCCTCAGGCCCTGGTTATATCCTTCCTTTCTCATGTTCATTTTTAGGCCAGTTTTATCTGGTCACTGCATCACTCTGACTGTTAGACTGTTTCAAGAAAACACTATTTGACCTCTAGCTTTGATGTTGCATTTCCTTCCAAATCACATTTTGGTACTTTTTTTTCAGAGATTTCTTTCAGAACATAGGTAAGGCTTAAAAGTGTCATTGAAGTACACAGAAAAACAGCTTCTATCCCTCACAAATTTCTGAGATGCACAGATATTTCATCATCTTTTTGACTGCCTTGTGAAATCATGTCTTGTTAAGATGCATTTGAATCCATAAAAATCTGTGCACAGTAACACTGCATTGTCTTCAGCTATTGTTTCTGTGCTAATTAAACAGCTTTCTGAACAACCCAATTTCAGGATCATGTAAACTCCCTAATAAACTTGTAATGAAAGAAATATTCAAAGCCTCTGTGATTAATGAGCAGATGTTAACAGGCAGAGCAAACTTATGGGAAACCATTTCTAACGGTGATGTCAACAGAGAACAATTCACAGACATAATTACTAAAAAATTATCAGAGACTTTCTTGTCAAGTATTTTGTATGTTTATAAAGCTGTTGGTGACTCATTTTAAGCAGTCTGGGAGACTTATTTGATTTGGAATCAGGGTTTTATTATAGCTTAGCTGTTATGTAATAGTTTATTCAGGCTAAATGGTCAGCTATTCTTCCATGTCAACATAGTCCTTATGTGTGCAGTGAGATTCCTTGCAATTCTTTCAGCAAATCATATCTAAATACTTTTCCATGCTTTCACCCTTGGAATACTGTCCTCATTAAAGCTGGGTAGCAGAACAACTCTTTGCTTAATTATCCATTAGATGTCTGCCATCCACTATATAGTTCAAATGCCGTAGTACTAGTCACCTTGTACAGTAAAGTTTGCTGTGTCATGTGCAGCAGATATCTGCAACGTTCAAGCAGACCCAAGAATTTCTGTCTGTGTTTGTTTTGTGTTGGTATTTTCATAGCATTCAGAATGCTGCCATTTATGCAAGGCAGGTGCATTCACTAATTTCTTGGTCCATAGCACAAAGTGTAAATAATGTTGCCTGCCTCTACAGTGTCATTAACGTTCAGACAAAGTAATCTGGATGTAATTTTCACACTGGCACTAAAATGACATTTCAGCGATTCCATGAGTTTCTTTTTCCAAGACATTCTAATACAATCAGCTATAGAATTACACATCTTTTTCTTTGATTTCTTACTGTCATTCCTTCGGAGGAACTCCAAAAGACACAAAATTGAATTTGGAATTTTAAAAGAGACAAGCACAGCAGTCTTTACTCTGTGCTCCTTTCTGGAAGACTTGGAACATTTTATGTAGATGAGATGTATTTGTAAAAAGCATTTCAATTTTTGCCTATCAGCACAGTGCTGTTATTTTGATTTTTATGTTTTTTATCATGGTAGTGGCTAGCTGTAGTAGATGAGTAATGAGCACTACACCCATCTATTTTATATTTAGGCTTGTATTACCAAAGCACATAGAACAGCACCTACTACAAGACAGAGATGTAAGTTGGTTCCACTCTCATGCACATCTTGCAGAATTACCCTAAGTGTCTTAGAGACCCTAAATTACCCTAAATTACCCTAAATTACCCTAAATGCCTCGAGATCCTTGTTTTCCAGTGGTCACCAAAAATCAGTAAGAGCTGGGCACCTAAACCCTACTTTGCAAAATCTGGCTTTCTTCTGGTACCAGGAGAGAGCAAAGGGTTTATTGCGGCTTTGCAGTTTCAGAAAATAACAGAAGCTTTTTTAACCAAGCAACACGTGGGTTCTCAGCTATATGTGTAGATCTGTAATAACTCTTCTACTGTCAAGATACCTGATCTTGTACTTTCTTCTTGTTATTTCACACCTCCAGCCCAAATGTCTCTGAACTTCGGAAGTTCTCTCTTTCTGGGGAAATTCTTGGAAAGCACATGCCAAAATAGAGAATTTCTCATCGCTTTCGTGATATTCAGCTGCTGCAGCACTTACTGCATTGGACCTTAATGGAGGTGGTTTGAAAACTGAGGGCCAGAGGGAGCTGTTTGCATCCCTCTGTGCTCAACTCTGCCGAATGCTTCTTGGATCAAGTTTGGGGGAAAAATATTGATTTTCTCTAAATCAGCTTTCTTTACAGTTTTCTTGTTGCAAGTATACCCTCTAGAAGCGGAGTTTTCCCCATTCACAGAGTCCATGTCACTGCCAAGAGGGGGAAGCGACCTCTGCAACCCGGCTGCGACGTTACACCCCAGCTCCCAAACCCCATCCAACGTCCACGGGCTGAGAAGAGGGTTTCTGCTGAAACCACGTCCTCCAAAGCTGCTGCTGGCTCCTCTTTGTCTGGAGATAGTTTCCCTTAGTCTAGCAGCAGGCGTAGTAGCACTTTGGGCCTGAGTTTAATGTCATGCTTTTGTGAATACATCAGTGCCAGAATACAAGTGAGCTGCAGAGACAGATTACGGCCTTTTCTCCCTGCAACTGCTGCTTTTGTTGTATTACTGGGCGGTTGCTCATCTGAAGACCAACTGTCCTGGAAGACAGGATAATACTACTGTTGATTGTCATCCTGGAAAAAACAGTAAAATGTGGATGAAATGTGACCCCACTTCACCCCTCCAAGGAGATTTGAGGAGTGTTATGAGAGGTGTTTGCTAATGCAGTGACAAATGAATAAATAAGCAATAAAACTTATCATATTTATAAGATTGGGAGACATCCTGCCTTTGTCATGGTGAGCTCCATTTCCAGATGTGGAATGCCAGAGAGAGACTTTTGGTCCTTGGAGCATGTCCATGATACACACTGTGGTGCAAAGAGGGTCATCACCAGTCAACTTGAAGCCAGGTAGCTCAGCATCCAGAAGTGATCTAGCTGGGAACCCCAAAGGTTTAACTTGTCCTTCCTTGACATTACAGCCAAAGAGATGGAAAATTTGAAAGGGACAAGTGTTTTCAAAGGGGAAAAAGTTATTTTAAGTCCACAGTGTTTTCTAAACTATTTATATATCTAAGTTATCCTCATTTACGGCATGACTAAGGGAAGTCCTAAAGCCCATATTTAACTTTAAGCATGCAAGGAGTCAAATCAACCTCAGTGATGCTGTACATACTTAAAATGGAGGTCATGGTGCAATGCACTCCTCAATTCCTGCTTGCTACTCACTTTGAAAAGCCCATTTCTGCACCACTGAATTACGTGTGAGTCATTCAGCCTCAGACTCAAATGAGCAGGCTCCAGTCTGCAGTACTCTGAAAAGTAATTATTGTCTTCAATACATCTTCCAGTTAAAAGAAAAAAAAATCCATGTGTTTATGGAAAAGGTGTAAACAACTTGCTATTTAGAGTTAAAAAAAATGGCAGTGGTAGGAATATTTAGGCGGATAAAAGAGGTGGAGGGAATGACTCATGCATATATTGCTCTGAACACTGCACTTTTTAGCATTTTCTGGTAACAAAGCTAAAATAGTTACCAAAACAATGAAATTCAGTGGCTGTTTCTATTTTGCAAAACATTGAAGTAACTGCTTTTTTTAAAAAATTTAAATATTTTCTTATCTTTAGAGGCATATTTACTGGAACTTGAATACAGCCTTTTCCAAAATGATCATCCACAGGTTTAAAAGTTGTTTTGATATTCGTTAGCGAATTTTGGTGAGGTGTAGGTGTGTATATGGAACAAATAATCTAAAATAACCTAGTAAAATACAACAAGCCTTGGCAGTGGGTGCTTTCCAGCAGTGTTTCTGTTATTTTTTATGATATTCCTATGGAGGAGAAATGAATGATACAGTGACCAAATGGTTAAAAAAGGACATGCAGTAAATAAAGTCTGTCTTGGACTGTTTGTATCTAGCGGGAGACTGGAGAAGGGAGAAGGGAGGTGCTCTGCATAGAGGCTGCTTGAGCTTTATAAGAGAAAAGAAGCCTTGGGGGTATCCTGCGCCATAGAAAGAGCTGTGTGTCAGAGCTCAGCGTGTCGGTATATGTATGTGGTGTGTGCGGGTGAGAGAGAGGGTCCTGGAAGCAGAGGCTAAATGAGGGATGTGGTCCTGGAAAGAGAAAGCTACAGAAAGGCCAAAGAGCATTGCTGAGCTGGATCCAGCCCTGGGACATCACTCCAGCCAAGGAAGCTGTGAGTTCTGTGAGTTGGGTTTTTTTTTTTTTTTTTTAATGTGTGTGTGTGTGTACATTTTTATTATATTCTGAGTAATTTCCCAAAACATTCAACGTTTTTAAAAATTAATTTTTTTTTTTTTTTTTTTTTTTT
>JAVCKT010021261.1:8612-23337 GCA_032273925.1 Rhynchotus rufescens
CAGTTGAAGAGAGACACGTACCTTATGCAGCACACATCCACCTTAGTGCATGTACTCATGCACCTTAATTAATATGAAATCTAGTGGGTTGGATGGGTTTGGAAGGATTGGAAAACAGCAAACTTGGGGATTGGACAACAGCAAATTTGGGGATAATTTTCTATCTCTACATAGCTAGTGTCTCTTTTGGATTATGCATCTGGACCCAACTCTAGTCTAAAACAATCAGTTAAGTTTCTACGTAGAGTCCAGCCAGGTTTGGACCTCTTATATCTGTGGAAAATACATTTTTCTAGGTCATGCTGCTCAATAACCTGCTTCCTTAACATATAATGCATGAGCATCCCTCCAACCAAGACATCCATGAGCCTGGGAACACAGGCGCATGGGTTGGGATGGGACAGGGAGCAGTTACACCACCACCACCACCACTACTTTGCTGTCAGCAGGTCTTGTAGACAATATTTTTTTTTGTCTTGTCTGGGAACCATGAGCCACAGCAAAACGTGCCGTGCAGAGCACTTAGTAAGCCATCAAGACCACAAAGGGGTGAGAAAGCCTGAGCTATTTGGGCTTCTCATGGAAACATGTCCATACGAAGAAATGCATATGGAGATGTAGGAGTGAGGCAGGCTTCCTTTGTGTCTCCTGTCTGCTTTACTCCATGATGCTCATTGCTAACATTTGGGTTTTTAATGGAAAATGTATTTGACTCATTATTAACCTTTTCTAGGTGACATGGGAGTAAAATGCACACCTACAAAGTGAGTGGAGGACTGAGCTGGTGAATCTTAGACTGATAATGTGGGGACATGTAGGGGCACAGCCAGTGCCAGGCTGGCTGACTCCAGAATGTGGTGCCGTTACAAATAGCACTTTGCCTGGAGGCCCATCCAGATGAATTAGGAAAAAAAAGAGCCATTAATTAACTTGACTTAAGCAAGGGCTGATGCAGGGCAATGTGACCTTTTCTCTATGTCACATGCCACACGGATTTCAGCCTCTCTCTGATCCTTTGTCACCACCAATCCTTGTTTTTTAGATCACTGGATTGCATGGGAGGTGATGGTGACCAAAGAAAAGGGGCAGCAGGAAAAAGAGAGATGACCTCACTTTTTCAGTAATGTGTTTACCAAGGAGAACACAATCCTACCGTCTATTTAGCAACTTTTCCATTGCACAGCAAATATACATATATACATATCCTATTCCAAGTAGTACATATACGTGACACATCATGAGTACATTCAGCCAGTATACTCACATCGTTTAAAATAGTTTTGACAATACTTTGCAGAAAAACGAAGAATGGTATCAATTGACAAAATGGAGTGTGGCATTGTTAATACTTCTCACCTTTTATATAAACATAGTAGTAATGGAAGGAGCTTCCTGCAGTTCCTGCCAGTCAACATAGAGCATTGCTTCAATAGGGAAACATTTTCAAACGTGTGATGCTGAACTTGCCTATCTCAGTGATTGGTGGGAACCTGCTGTAATTAGCAGCCTCTTTGAAAACTGATGAGAGTAAAGCGATATTGGATGAATAAAATAAAGACTTTCAGCAAGGTTTCTTCACTCCATCTGGCTGCCACACATATACACATGCCTTGAGAGCCACATTTTCTTCTTTGTGCACTAGCCCTTTGTAAGTTCTGAAGATTCAAGAGGATACAAGTGAAACTGTATGCTTCTAATTCACCATGAGCCTTCCCTCTGATATTCCTGAGGTCTAGACTGACATATGGCTAGATCTGATAGATATGTGTGGCTGACAGTAGGTTGAAAACTAGATTTTCTGCAGTTTCTCAAGGTGTCCATGCCATCTAATTTTAGAGAGGTGTCATACCTGAGTTCTAATATAACATTTAATTCCAGGCTTGTCGAAGAGGAAGAAGTGGAAGAAGTGAAATGCTGTGGTCTAGGTATGTAGATCTAGGAATACAAGGCTGAGGATAAGCAGGCAAGTCACTCCTTCAGAAATGCAGACACATTTTTATTTTAGACTATCATGAGCTCTACTAATCTAAAATGGGTAATCTAGAAAAAAAATATCTTTTTTTTTTCTTCCTTTAGTTGAAAATTCTTTTTGCTGGATTTCTTGTGGAAAAAAAGTCACATCACATATGAGTTCCTCTATTTTTGACCTCACATGTCCTAGAAATTTTTCAGTCCATTGACCACTTTCATGCAAAGTAGATAGGAGATATATTTTCAAAACGTCTTTAAATAGGAAAACTCTCTTCTTCTATAAATTCTTAAGATGAAGAAAAGCCTTCTTTTACAGCTTTCAATTTCTTCAACATCAGAATCAATCAGTCATTAAAGAAGAAACCATAGGAAATGACATTTCCCTAATGGTCATGCTGCGGGACCATCTCTTGGTTTTGAAACAAAGAAATTTTATGTTGACATTCAATTTTTATTTTTTTATCGCAACAATAAAAGTTTTAAAAAAATAGTTGTATCTAATCTCAAATAATATTTGCAAGAGTATTACATTTGCCCTTCTTATATTGTTGCTTTCAGTGAAAAAAGAAAAAATCTCAGTAAATGACAGTGAGAAAGGGATGAAGCTTTTCAACCACACTGAAAAGTCTAAACTTTGTGATGCAATGAGCTTCTTAGAAAAACATGGTTTAGCATCACTATACTTTCATGAACCAGATTGTGGTGGAGTCTCACAAAACCAGTTCAGAGAATGTCTCCTTGGATCTCACAGGAAACAGCTACCACACAAGCTATCTTCTTTCTGAAAATCCCCTAGGGCAAGCTTTCTGTTATCTAACTTTACATGTTTAGGTGTTAGCAGTAAGTCTAAGCTCAGATCCTTCATCTAAGTCTAAGCTTAGCTCCTTCAGCTGAGAGAAATCAGCACTTTCCAAGGGAAACGTATCCACTTCACACACCTCAGAGAACATGAGACAGAGATGAATGTTTTAAGAAGTATATATATCTCCCTTTGAAATAATAATAAAAAAAAAAAACACGCAAGTCTAAGCATAGGCATTCAGCCTCACAGGATACAGGTAACCCTTCTCCTTACTGCACCACAAGGTTTCCATTAAGACTTGACCCACATCCCACAGACACAATAAATCTACAATTATGGGACCAAGGCACATTGGGAAACCAGCTTTTAAGGGCTCACAAGACACATCCTCGGGTTGAGAATGTGGAAGCAAATACGGTGTCAAAGAGCCACGCACAGAGCTGAGCACACCTGGACCTGGTCCATGGATGGCTGCGGTTGTCTCTCCTTGGCTCCTTCCATTATTTTTGCGGGGATGAAAGGTGATGGATCTGGGTGTTCATCAAGTTCTGGGTTTCTACCCAGATCCCTCTTTAAGAGTGGCATCAACACAGACATATTGTTCAGAGGTGCAGGGTTTCATCCTCTGAAATACAGATATTCTTTTTTGCCCGCATTGTTGGAAAAGAAAACAAAAGGGAAACCACTTAAATTCCATTGGATAACACGGGCAAAGGAAGACATGTCAACATTCCACCCCCATAAACCTGGCGTGCAGCAAAAAAATCAGAGTGGCTTAAAAATACTTGCCCAGGTCCCTTTAAAACAATGTGGCTTAAAGTATTGAAAGCTGGTTTTGAAACTTCTCTCAATGAAGTTTATGCTTTTATCTCAGTGAAAACATTCCCTTCTAACAAAACAAATATGATGTGATCAGCAATGAACTTCAGAAAATCCTCTCACATCTCATTATCCCACAGTTTAGATTAGAGCTTTTATAGCTTGACTTCATAATTCAACCACAGGATCAGCTCTGTTCCCCTCTGCTAGAGCCTTTGCAGCACTAATATATTGTTTCTGTAACATGAAGACAGGGGAAAAAAGGAATATAACACATTCTTGCAGCAATGAGTTAATTTTGAGTTAGCCTTCCAGTGCTTGACATTCTGGGCATTAACACTTGGAGTCTACACTTGGAAACACACAGAGAAACATCAGGCAAGCAAGTAATAAACCCTTATTCAAACATGAGCCTTCTAAAGGTAGTGGTTGCATCATTTCTTGCAATTCAAAATATCTTCTAGTCAGTTCTCTTGGCAAGATAAGGTTAAGCCCTCTCCAATGTAAGATACATTTGATTGATCCTGCTAATCAGGAAAGAGATAAGCTGCCAAACAGGGTCTGAGGCTGAACTATGAGGCACTGGAGTTGTGTGTCCAAGGGCAGCCCAGTGCTTCTGGCACTGCCAAGGATGTGTTTTAAGCCCACAGTCCCATCCAGGCCTCAGCTTCTCCTGCAGTTTTTGGTTTGTCTCATTTGGATCTATAAATTCCTTGCAGCAGGATAATCTCTTTCTAGGTGATGGGGCCTAGGACAAAAAGTCTCCCCTTTTCTAGAATATTATAGTTCTTAAGCAATGTCAAATACACAGATTGAGGCACAGCTGGGGAGTAGGACCACAGAGTTGCATGCAGGACATTTGCTCTTGCAAGTCAAGCCATAATTGCTCAGCTGGCAGTACAATTCACTTCTCACTTCCAAACTTCTTCTTCTCTTAACCCCCTTCTCACACCTATGGTATTTTCAAACTCCTGGACACATCTAACTGGTGCCATGTTACTTTACAGAGAAAGTTCTCAAATAAGACCATGACTGTAGAAAGCTCAAGGGAAAACACAGATGTATTTATGTCCCTTGGAATTTAGGCCTTATCTATTTCCCTCACAGATCCCAGACACCTTCTCCACATGCTCCAGATTTTCAGAGTGGCAGAGGAATTAACTGCCTGGTATCTAATCCCTCATGAAATTTTATAAGACTTGGACTTCTTCTCTAACAGAGGGCATTGATATAGTTTTATGTAAAGAGACCCAAGTCTCGTTTCTAGATGAGCATAAATGAAACATCTGCAGATAGACCGGCACCAAGTCCTACTGAATAAATGACACTGAGCTTAGCACAGAAGAGCTGATGAGATGTGTCCCCATCCTCACCACACACTAGGGTCACAGTCAATGGAGCACAGGCAGAGCAGTCACTTGTCTCCCTGTGAAGGGTCACACAGACAACTGCAAGGAAGGGACAGCTTTGGCTTTGGATTAGGGGTCTTGGGTTGCTGTGTTTGGCTTGTGTGTGTGCTTTTTTTATTTTTTTTCCCCAGCATCCTATCCTGTGCCACTCAAAGAAAGACACCTGAACAAAGAGAAGTTTCCTTTTTTAAAAGATCTTCAGCATACGTGTCCCCCACTGAAACTAAGAGAAAGGAAAATTTATTTTCCTAAGCAGCCCCCAAACTGTGAAAATGAAAGCATACAAATGGAACACCCACAGAAATGAGGAATAACATAATAATCCTGGACAATGAGAAAATTACACAAGTTCGCTTTCCATGTCAGTATGTGTTTCCCTTTAAGAATTTCCATTTCCCTTTAAGCAATTCTATTATTCACACATAGCATTTCTAATCATTCTTTCAAGTGTTTCTATGTAACTTATCAGGGTTTAATGAATGCCAGAATAAGCACTAGAGGGAAAATCCACATAACTGGACAGTAACCCAAAGGTTTTAACAAGACCTCTACATTTTTCTTTTTTAATAATCTTTATTCAAGCATTTTCTCCTTTGATCAGAAAGATGGCTTTTTTATTGGTATTATTATTGACTTTTTCCCACCCACCCTCTTCCATAACCCATCATCCTATAACTTGTGAACCCTCCAGGGTTGCAGTGAAGAGTTATTAGCTACAAAAGGCTTCTTGGGGAAACATAATCTACAAGTAAAATCAGTCAAAGTAAACACATTGGCTTGTATACTGCTTTCTACTGAATCAGGCCCCACACACTATTCTTCCTTGTAGAAAGAATAGAAAAACCTACCAACTATCTAATGTGACCCATCAGCAGATCGGGCAACAAGAATGACTTACTGCATTTGCCATAATACAGAGATGGTTTTTTGATATTAATAATAGTTCATACTATTAATATATACCCAGAAGTTGTCAGTCACACTCACAAAAAACAAGCTAGGATGCCCTGTCACAGGAGGTTAGCAAGGCCAAAAGAATAGATGAAAAAATACATCAACCCATAGCCTAGAGAAAGAAGACTCATTCTATAAATGGTGGGGTTTTAATAGTCTTCGTGAAGCAATCACTACCTTGAACAAGACACAAGAAACTTACTAAATCACGACTCTGATTTTTAAGCCAGTTTTGGAATTCTGTAGGATTTGGCTCCTTTTTCAAAAAAAAAAAAAAAAAAAGAAAAAAAGAAAAAGAAAAAGCTGTGGGCAACAGTGCACTTGTACTGAGGGACAACCCATAAGTCCCAGCCAAGGCTGGACACCTTTCTTCTGAGTGCTATCAAGACATACACACAGTCAGCTATTCTCCTCAGAGAGCGTTGGTCTTTTCAAGAATGAAGAATGGGTTTTGCTGGGAGAGGTCCCACTGCCTTTCATGTTCCAGATGCATATTTCAGTGACTGAAGTTTATAGCCAAAGGAGGCAATGGAGAAAGTAGGATTCACTCACTACAAAATGGTCCAAGACAGCCTCCCACAGCAGCCTGCACAGGGAACTAGGGAAAATAGTCTCTCACTAATGAAAGCGAACTTAGTTGTCTCACACTGGAGATGTAAATAGTAAGGGAGATATCATAGCATTTTCTTGCAATCCTTTTGCATCCTGTCAAAAAAAAAAATATTTCTGCTGACTCTACTTTCATCTCTTGCAATTTGTAATAATAGCAAGTAGTACTCATAGTCAAAGGTTTGGAAAAATCTTTGAGAAGTAACACAGCCACAGTAACACCCCACAGTAAAATAGGGTCTACCCTGTGCCATTGTTGTCAGGTAATTTCCTGCTACTGTGATTACTTTATATCTTAGTTCCCTCTCCAGCAATGGTACAGAATAAAGCTGTGCTCATCTCCTAGTGGACAGAGACCAAAGTCAGTACAGCCCAACCTTCCTCCATTTAAGGGATATTTTTATTACGGACACTCCTCAGAGCAAGAAGTTCAACTAACTAGTTAACTAGTTAAAAGCTTATCTAACTTGCAATAACTTGCAGCAGATCAAGAGCGAAGGTCCGTGAAGAACCAAGGACACTTCTTGGCTATTAGGAAGCTTCTTTTTGACTAAATATTTATGCAATGGATCTGTTTTGTCCGTGTCTCTCTAGTCTATTCTTGGTGCATCTCTCAGTCAGGTTGAGGCCTCTCATCTGCTAATGCTGCAATTTCCTTTCGACTCTGTGGGGGGGAAAAAAAATTGTGCTTGCAATAAGGGTCTTAGAGGGATAAAAATTCTCTTTCAATACAGTAACTGTTTCATCCTAGTGAGCACAGGAAGAAAACAGTGGGGCAGACATGCTCTAATTTTGCAATGTGTTTGTTAATTTCAGAGAAACCACCGCAGGAACAAAGTTTATTAGCGAGTAGGAGGACATTTCAGGAACAGAGCTGAACTGAAAATAATCAGCTTCCTCTAATTAATTGCATACAGTTTTATTGCATAACTGATGTTTTTGAACCTTGGCCAATTAGCTTGTCAAACATGAAAGTTAAATCCTCTATTGGTCTCTCAAATAAGATCGATGCCAAAGTTTTAATTCAACTTGCCTTATCCAGGCAACCAGAAAACAAGGTCCTTGAAACTGAAATTAGTGGGCAGTTACCCAGAACTGTAAAAAAAGAAAAGAACAGGACAAAGAAAGAAAACAAAAACACAGAGAAATCACAGGCAGGAGCCAATATCAGACTGACATGCACATGATCCTCCCCATTTTGGGGTGCATTATGATTGCAGTTATCTAATCTTGATAGCTTTTTTTTTTTAAGATAGATTAAAATACGGCTCCCAATCTAACATACTTTTACTACAGGAGTCTCCTTGAAAAGAAAAACTATTTCCAGAACAACTTACGTTGTTTATGTTGCCAGACTATTGCAGATTGCTTTACCATGCAACTAGGGAATACAAGATGATTTTATAATCACATACATGTTTGTACACATGTATATAAATATATGCAAAACTTCATAGAGTAAGTTAACAAATGTGTTCCTACTGTGATCTTAAACTTCATATTCAGTGTTAATTACCCAAGATGTAAATGTTTATTTTTTCAAAATGTCTTAAACACAAAGCTAGTAAATTTACTATGTTTCCAAAGTACTGACCTATTTCCCTAAAAATGCACTGTTAACTTCTTTTAATTTTTAACTATTTCTTTCAATTCATAATTACATTAATATTCATATCACATATCCTGAGCACCCTACGGTGCCCATTGTGTCAGTCAAACATGTTTTGAATTAAGGATTTGATTTGGCAGAGTGATGACACTGTTCATAGTATCAAATTATTGTTTTCCCAGTGTTTCACAGGGGCCCAAAGCTAGTGTGGGGCCCTGGCACACAAGTTGTTACAGAAACACTTCGTTAGCCACACCACTGAAGAGTTAAGAGCAGAAACAGACATGACAAACCACTGAGTGAAGAAAAAGAAGAACCTAATTTCATAGGAAATCAGATTCACAGGAGAAGGTTTTAGCAGAGTTTTCTAGGGGAACTTAGTCTATTTGAGTTCTTTTCCAGTATCAGACTGTTGTCCCCTCTCATTCCCATATATAAATTTTCATAGATCACCCTCCACATACCGATGGATGAAACTCCTGGATACCAGCCTGCCAGCAGTGAAGCCTCTAGCATGACTTGTTGGAATCTAGGAGACACTTAAACTGTCCTTTATCGATAAACCTGAGCTCATAATTCAAGCTAGAAGCACAAGTGCTTATTTTCAAGTGGAAGCTGTTTAACTGAATCAGCTGGCAACTATGTCCAACCTAGTAAGTTCTTCCTTTCTTTGATTTTGTGACATGGTTGACATGGTTTCTGGTTCATGTCCCACCAGCAGGAACCACAGACAGACCAAGTATGAGTTTGTTTGAAAGAGGTCATGTCAACATGACCAAGTTGAGACGTTTCCCAGAAGAAATTGTCCTTTATTTCTGCACTCACATCATTGCCTTCCATGCACAGAACAGTACTGTCCATATTTCTGTTGTGTTTCTTTTACAGCACTGAACCAATGTGGAAAAATTAAAGAGGATTTATCTGAAACATCCACGAAGGAAATCCTGTGTCTCTGATGAACCTGACTTCCTCAATTTCCTGTTTGCTGCACAGCTGTCTGCATTGGATGGGTCTCAGGGACATTTTTTTTCCCTTTTGAAATATTTGTCTACCTCAGTTGGAAGCCAGGCTCCTTGAGTTAGAAACATAAGGGTTTATAATCTTTTTAAAAAAAAATTACAGTGAAAACAGAAAGAATGAAAAGAAAACAAACCAATAAAGAATCTATCCTGTCATAACATTTGAAGTTCTGGTATTTGCTGGCCTTGGAGTAGGTTCAAAATAAATGAAGGAAATGTGTATTTCATTAAATGCTAATATTTGGAAGATAAGAGGGAAAAATGATGAAATGCTTCCAAGTGCAGTTGTGAGGACAGTGTCTATGTGTGTGTGTGTAAACACACACATACATTGATGCACCCACACAGTCATGATTCTCCTTTTGCTCAGAAAACTGCTAACTAGGAGGAAGTGCCTGGAAAGGCAACGAAGGGAATTGTTTCCTAGCTGATTGTTCTTCATGTGTAGTGCAAGTGTCTTTACATTTCGCATTCCCCATCTCTTTTCAGAAGTGCAACTGAGTCCTTTCATATGTATCTGTTCTTTGCAACCAAGATTTGAGTTTATAGGCAAACAAGATATATAAGCAAGATATATAAGTATTTTTAACAAAAACCTTGGCCACGCACAGAATAAACTGTGGTAGATGTCTTAGCAATGAGACTGGTTGATCAAAATCTAACTAGCATGTTCCCAGTTGATGGTGTTACTGTCGACTGAAATCTCTTTTCAGCTCCACCACAGATGACTTTGTGTAATGTCTTGGCTCTGAACTTGCCCAGTTTGTAATGTTAGGACATAACATGTGTCTGTCTCTTAGGGACACAGAGCTTTGTGCAGCAACAGAGGTCATGAAATGTACAGGATTTTTTCACTAATGGACAGATGCAATCCAAGGGAGCCAGAGCATGGGATGTGAGGATTTAAATACTCAAGTATTTTGGAGAGGGATAAAGAATCAGGAGCATTTGACATCTTGCAGGATCTGTGCTTCAAAGAACTGAGCACAGCAGGAACAGAAATTTTCAGGAATGATAGTCAAGGTTTGGACCTTTCATAGCACATCAGGAGACAATGAATCTTTGCAGTTTATTTTCATACATAGTTCTGGATGGGGCTTTTTACAAGGTCTGTGAAAAGAAAACTGACCTCGGAGCTGCTAGACTCAATCCCCAACACACGTCCATAGTTTCCAGAGTTTAGAGATTTGTTTTCTAGCACACAACAACAACAACAAAATAAAGCTTCATTTTTTTTCTTTACAGCTCAGCCATTTCTGATCAAACTCACAGACAAAATCTGACCCCAGGCAAAATCCTGGCAAGGGAAAAGCAAAGCATCAAGTGTACCAAATTGCATAAAAGGATATAGTATTAAACAAGTAAAAATCAAAATGAAACATAAAATAGAATCACAGAACAGAATAGAATCATAGAATCATTAAGATTGGAAGGGACCTTTAGAGATAGTCTAGTCCAATCCCTCTGCACAGAGAGTCATCCAGAGCACATGGCACATGATCGTGTCCAAACAGGTTTTGAAGATCTCCAGAGAAGGAGATTCCACAACCTCTCTTGGCAGAAGAAACCTGCAACTGAAACTAGGAGCAACTGAAAAAAAAAACAAAACAGGCATGATGATGTAATATGTTAATCTGCAGACTATCAAATTGTAATTTGAAAGAAATTCAATGATACCTTTGGATAAAAGCTATGGATTCAGTGATCCATAGTATTGATTCCTCCAGTACAAGAAGGATGTGGAACTTCTAGAAAGGGTCCAGTATAGAGTGAGAAAGATGATTAAGGGACTGGAGCATCTATCTTATGAGGAAAGACTAACTGAGATGGGCCTGTTTAGCCTGGAGAAGAGAAGATTGAGAGGGGACCTGATCAACATGTACAAATACCTGAGGGGAGGATGTAAAGAGGATGGGGACAGACTTTTCTTGGTGGTGGCCACTGACAGGAAAAGCGATAATGGGTATAAATTAAATACAGGAAGTTCCATCTTCATGTGAGGAAGAACTTCTTCACTGTGAGGGTGACAGAGCACTGAAACAGGCTGCCCCGGGAGGTTGTGGAATCTCCTTCTCTGGAGATCTTCCAAATCCGCCTGGATGCCACCCTGTGCTAGGTGTCCCTGCTGCAGCAGGGGGGTTGGCCTAGATGATCTCTAGAGGTCCCTTCCAACCTCAACCATTCTGTGTGATTCTGTATCCTTCTCCTAGATGGGACAGCAGCTGCCAAAAAACTAATTAAGTTTCCGGATCTATGTTTCAGGTGAGGCAAGAAGACAGTTCAGTTGTTGGTTTGGAAGACGGTGGAGAAATTTAGACCAAAACTCTCGGTTTGCAGAGGGTGAGGTAAATTTAGGAAAAAAGGAAGAAACTGACCTAGAGTTGGAGTTTTGTTTTGGAGACAAGAAGAATTTGGATGTCCTGTGATACAGAGGAGAACGGAGGTCCTGACCTGTGAAAGCAGAACTGGACTGGAGATCTTGGATGGGTTAGGTGGCATGAACAACATGATGCATTCAGGTTGGGGTCCTGGTTTAGGACTCTCAACTATATGAATACATTAACCTAGGGTGAGAAGATTTTTACTTTCTCATGTTAGATTTCTTCAGAGCTGTCCCTGCTCCGGTGCAGGTATCTCCTATGTTTGTACATCATGTAACACATCTCTTCACATGCAGATGCATTGAAATTAGGAGATTTTATCAACATTTTCTGTGAAATAAACATTAGCAAGGAACAGATTCATGGCATCCAGTTACTCAGTCCTACTCTGATCAAATAAAATTCTCCACTGATTTCATTGGGAAGGAATAGAATAGATCAATTTCATAACAAGAGAGTCACACACAAAAGTACAGAAAATATTCAGTAATGGTTTCTGGAAATATTTGGTCATTCTTTCTGCTAATTGATGAAATATTACAATGTTTTAAAGTCCCTCCACATACATTTACACTAAGAAATATAAATCAGTCAGTCCCCCACCTACAGAGATGCTATTTTCCCAGCAACACCTCCTGCACAAAAATGTTTTAATCAGTTTTATAATTCTAGATAGATTGAGGCTCTATCAGATTTATGTCATCATGAATGAGGGAGAATATGGCCTGCAACATTTCTGAATTACACACAGTGATTACAGCCGTCTGAAAATATACAGAGGAAGTTGCATTTCCATGTTGTTTTTGAAGGAAAACCAGGTTTTTGACTAAACTCAGGTTTTCACAAATGCACACACACACACAAAGAGCGATAGAAACAAAGAAAAACAAAAATATTTTTGCTGAAACATCTTAAGTGTTTCCACGAAAAAAAGAACTCTATAAGTTCTAGTGGAAACGCATTTTATGCTTGTTTTGATTTATTCCAGAAGAAGATAAAAATTACATGTCATCATTCAGATAGCTTGCTATTTTTCTCCTTATTTATAGCTTTGATTAGGAAGAAAAAAAAAGACATGAGTTTTCTCAATTTGATTTTCAGATTTTATCTGAAAATCTAGCAATATGCTCGGGCAGAGGAGAATCAGGAGTTAAAGAGAAGAATGAGTTTCCTGAGCGGAGGAACCAGCACTTTATGATGACTCTTTGGTTAGATTCCCTGTCATCTACCAACGTGCAAGTTCCAGTCAAAACTTTTCCTTTGGCTGGGACCCAAATATGGAGTTTCTGTCCATAGTGCATTTATTGGTATCTAGCAGGGAATCCACTTACAGAGCACTTTGGGGAACCACCAAAGTGCTCCTTTCACTTCTCAGCCCCCATTTTTTTAACCTGTAGGAATGTATTGCCCTTGAGAACTTCTCCCTCTACTACTTTGAGTGAAACTGCAAATAAGTTAGAAATTAACAAACAGAAAAAAATACTGCATGGCCTATTGTATTGTACAGAAAAAAGTACTGCATGGTACATGCATAGTGCCTGCATAAATCTCATACTTTAAGGAGCTAATCTCAAAGAAATGGAGAGCAGTGTGCTGATTCACATCACAAATTTGAACACATTCGCTGTACTAGCTCGCATACTGATCTCCAAAAATTTAGGCTGTAATCCACAGACTACCAACCTCTTCCAAAGATCCAGCTAGTCTCTTTGGTGCTCCTTTAGAAATATGTCCCCTGCCACCTGCCCAGTGCCTTCTAAAATTCACAAGAAAGTTGTTTTTCTATCCATAGCATGGCCATAGTCCGGATCAGGCCCATAAAGAGAGAAAGAGAGGAAAAAGAGAGATATCCCTTGGTGTTTGTGCCTGCTTCTCTTTCATATGGAATTAATGGTGGTTTAATGGGGTATGAAAGGATGTTTTACTGGAAACAATGAGGAACAATTGTCTAGCTCACGTTTCATTTCACAGGTCATTATTGCATTAAGAAGTAAATCGACCAAGTCCGGTAAATAACAGTCTGTGTTTTGCCCAGAGCTTCAAACCAACAATCTTAGCAGTCACCAACTAATATCTTTGTCATTTTTAACCCTTGCAGGGATTTGCTGGGGGCTAAACAATTACAGTCTTCACCCACCCCTGGCAGGTAAGCATTATTCATTTTATTTCTCATCCCTTCTCCCTGCAAACCCCACGAGGCTGGGTTTTTGCATTGTTGTTTTGTTTATTAGCCAACCTAGCCAACTGTGTGTCTGGTGGCCTTGAAAAACAACATATATTTTAGTGAGTGCTGCAGGCGTCTTTAAACAGGCTGCTTCCTCTGCAAAATTAATTGTTGCAAAACGCAGTGCTTCCCCTGTAAAGCTCTGCAAAGTAGCACTCAGCAGTTTGGTTGGATTATAGATACGCTCCTAGGATCTCAGGAAAAGAATAGAGTTATCCTTGCAGGAGGCAATTCACATTTCTTTTTTAATTGCATGAACACAGGCAGCGAGTCTGCTTCAAGGTAGCTGCTGTCAAGCCTGAAGAGGCTGTATGATGTAGACTGGTGTCCTAAACTCTGTCCCCAACTTATTTGGAGGCAGTTCACTTCTCCTAGACTTTCCTCTATTTCCCTCACAGATTTCTGGGTTGGCTATTAATATTAGCAACTTTTTTTTTCCAGAAAGTACGTTTTTTTGTAGAGTACTTACTAGTAATAAATCCCAGCTACTGGTTCAGATCTGCAGGATCCTCTGATATAGAAATCATTAAGGAGAAGGGAGCAGTGCCTCATAATGAAAGGCTTGATGTCTGAGCTACCAAGACGTAAGAAGAGATGTCTCCTGAGATCCCAAGCTGGGAACCTGCCTTGGTTTGCCTCCCTGGTGCTCAGGCCAGGTGCATCATTTTCCATGGGACAAATCTCTGTATTTATATATATTTCACACTCTTTCCAATGCATTAGGATTCCAAAAGGAAAGCAAATTGGCTAAGAGGAACCAAGCACATAGATTGTTAGAAACTCTGCACTAATTACCTACCTATTAGTTTCTCTTTGTCTTCATCAGTAGTATTTATAAAGTCCTAATTACCAGAACTTCCCCTTACTTCACCTAGGCTTTTAGGGCCATTAAATCACTGTCAGAACTAGAAAGGTTCTTGCACACTGC
>JAVCKT010021262.1:0-39454 GCA_032273925.1 Rhynchotus rufescens
TCCTCCTCACTGCCTCCCTTGAGGTATTTATAGACAGTGATCAGGTCCCCCCTCAGCCTTCTCTTCTCCAGGCTGAAAAAGCCTTTTTTAAAGCCTTCACGCTTTAAAAGGCACCCCTGGAAAGGGAGCAGGCATTTAGAGCCAGTGACCTAGTGGGAAGCACTGGGGACAGGAGCACATCTTATTGTACAGCCCTCCTTGGGACTCCTTCCTCGTCTGCACAGCCTTGAGGAGAAGCCTTTGAGTTGCTTGGCCAGCAGCCCTTGGGATGCTCCTGCAAAAGTGACTCCACCTTTTGCTTCAAACCCAGGGAGAGGTGGTCGGAGGGAGAGAGGGCTGCTTGCTCTTGATGTAGCAGCTCAGATTTTGGATGCTGTTGTGCAGGAGAAGCAGGTTGAGGTCAGGCAGAGGTTAGTTTCCCGTGGTACCTACAAGCACCCACTAACGAGGAGCCGGGACCCGCTCCACACCTCTGGTGTGAAGCCCATCCTGGGAAGCAGCCCGGCCCTCTGGGGCTGTAGTTCTGGGAAGCAGCTGGCCAGTCCTGGACCGTAGCCCCTGGCCCGAGGACAGCTCGTGAGTTAGATTTTGCACTGAAAGCTTGTTGGATGACACGTGCACACAGCTGCATCTGTCCCTAGGTGCACGTTACACAGTCAGAAAGTGAGAGACTGAGCAAGCAGATCGAAGTACGTGAATGCTACCTTTGCTGTGCTTTTCTCACCAACACCACCTCACCACCATGGGCATCCCTCATTTCAGCATTCCCGGTGTTAAGCCATGTGGCCCAAGTGCCAGAGAGCTTGTACTCCCTCTCCTTTAACAGCTACATCCATACAGACCTCTTATGTGTTTAGTTTATACATCTGGTTTGGAGGGAAATTATGTCTATAGAGAACTAGGGCATTGAATTAACTCAAATTCTGGGCCTAGTGTATTTTAAGACATTATTAAGGGAAGTCTCTGTAAAGCTTGGTTTTGGTAAAATCTCCTATCAGCAGAATATAAAATGTGGTAACTCCAGTGGAAAAGACAAGTATATGATAGGGTTACATGTATGCAGGAAGAGTCTGGATCTAATTATTGTCTCAATCAACATTTAATTCCCTGCTGAAATATATCATGCTTTCAGAAAGAAATTAAAACAAATAAATATTGAAAGTTTTACCCTCTTTTGCCTTCTTAGATTCTCTTTTTATACCTAAGTTTAGGTCTGAATTTCACCAACATTCTTCTGCTCTGAGACTTTTCTAATTGTGGGTATCTCAGTGCTGTCGGGACTGCAGTCGTGTTGCAAAGAGCACTTGTAGCCAGCCTGGTACCCCACAAAGCTCATATCTGGGTGGTGTTTTATTCAGAAAGGAATAATATGGTTTTAGATACTTGAGAACTTTTTTTTTTTTTTTCAAAATATCGGTTTTTTTCCTAATATTATATATAAAAGATATGTATATAGTAACTAAAAGTGAACTGTGAAAGAGGCAAAGGAATGAGTGATAAAAGCACGGTTAAAGGTCTAATAATAACATTTATAGATAGAATGTAAGAGGGGAAAGGCTATATAAAAGCATGGTGTCTTTTTGAGTGTTGCATTTTTTACTATTGAGCTGCAAAACCAAGGTCTGTGCAAAGAAACTAATAAATTGTGTTGCGTTTAGATGGCACTTAGTATTTTTTTCCTCTCACTGATCACTGTTGCAGGGTTATGAGTAACCCACCAGCGCTAAGGACTTGGCTATAAAAGTGGTTTCTTTTTTGCTAAGGAATCGTAACTTGGACTTGGTAACGCTTGACGGGGTGCATTCATGCTGGTCTTTGCTTTGATGCTGAGCTAGTCCCCAGGCCGGGCCGGGCTTCCAGCCCTTCCCTCGCTGCCCTTGGGCCTCCTCACCTGCCCGCTGGATCCTGGGTGCCCAGTGTTTGTGTAGCACGAGGGCCTGCCAGGACCTGCGTTTTCCCTTCTGGTTATCAGTACTTATCAGGAAAGGTCCCCAGTCTTGGGGAAGAGGCCAAGGAAGTGCCCCGTTCCCTTCGGACACTGTTCGGAGCGATGCCCGTGGGGTGACACCCGAGTGATGCCTGTGGGGTGACACCCGACGCGTCCCCTGCTCTCGGCTTGGGGGCTCCTCCGAACCCCGGTGAGGTTTGAAGTCTGGCCACAAAGGGCGTTCGCCTCCTTGTTCCATCACAGCTGTCACTGCGTCTTAAAAGAAAACAGAAGCGTGTCTTATTGAAACGTTAGGCCTTTGATTGCCTTCATATGATATTAATTGCAGCAACAGCAACAAAAAAAGCCAGTAATCTTGAAAATGAGCTTTTGCCAAGCAAAGTAAACTTCTAGTTCTGCCTCATCTCTGGAACAGTTTGCAGAGGGTTTTTTTTTTTTTTTTACTCTTTAAATGAAGTAATGCCTAATGAATACTGTATAAAATTGTGGCTCATGTGCAGAATGGAAACTAGATCTTCTCTGGAGGATCTTGGCATAGCCATGTTTTGTCTGCCCTTGCGGTGGGAGCTATCAGTGCTGGGATTGCATCAATAGGAAATAAATTGTTGCAAGTCCTACCAAAGGAAATGCAGTCTGGAGAGAGGCTCCCCCAGGGCAGAGGTGGTTGCTCTGGTGCAGGGATTAAGAGAAGGCTGGAAGTAGGACTTGGCTGTAAAAGTGGGATTTCTTGCTGAGGGATCCTAACTTGGACTTTTCTACAAGGAGCATTTCAAGGAAGAGGGCACATAAGTAAAGTTCCCAGTGTTTTGTTTGCAGCTGTAGGAATGAGATGAAGGCATCCATTCCTCTGAGATGGATGCAGACCTGTCCTCCAGTTTAAAGTCAGTGTGCCAGAGTGGTACGTTTTACTGAATTGTGTGGCACTTGATTCCTTTGTCCTCAATGATTCACAGTTTAGGGAGGGAGATTGAGATGATGGGAGAAGGTAATTTAATTTAAAGCCATGCACTGCCATCTTACTGATTTATAAGCCATAATGTGCTTTTATTAAAATCTGCAGCTGATACTCGATTTTGTAAAATGTGGAAGTGCTGGCCTTTGCTTTGAAGGTCAGAGGAAATTTAAGTCATTTCTGATATCATTGATCAAGGAATTGTTTATACATAGGCACCAAGTTTAGGTCTTTAGGGTGCTGCTGACCTGAAGGTGATTAAAGCATTATGCTGAATAAGCAATTAACTTGGTGGCTTTATACATTTCACTGCTTTAATACATTATCTATTAAACTCAGACTGTCAAATTTATTTTGTGTGTATTTAAACTTGTAAAAATGCCTGCAGTCTATTATTAGTACTTGTTTAAAACTCGAAATATTTTTAGACTAAAAGTTTCAAGCTGAATGTTTTAAAAGCTGAGTTCTTGAGTTCATCCCTAGTCATTGAACTAAGCACAGCTTGGGTCTCAGAAGTCCCCAAAAGCTGCACTACATTTGGTAAAAGCTGTGTAATTATACAGGGGCCCTCTGCATCAAGCCAGGGATAGCAGAGGAAAGGGCTCATACAGAAAAAATCGCAAAGGGGAAGAGGAGAGAAACTCCAGAAAGGAGTGAGGGAAAGCATCAAGGGGCAGGCATAGAAATAGCCCCGATAGAGTCTCCTTACTGGGAGAGCAAGTCCTCCCCCTTGGATGAAAACCTAGCGTGGGCCACCCAAACCTGCCCCAGTTTGTGGTGAGCGTGTGCTCTTGGTAGCCCAAATACAATATGGAAAAGTCATGGGCTGCCTGATGAGGCGCCTTGTGATTTGTGCCCATATTTATCCTGTCACCCACCTCATCCGAGCCCATGTCCAAGGAAAATGGTTTATTAGGAGGGTCACACTCTGTCTTGTGGAGGGGATTGGAAGCCGTGCCCAGAAGGGGTAGCTCCAGTGTCTGACCAGTGTCCTGTAACTCCTTTTGGGGTTTTTAGGAGCTTTGAGTATTAAAACTAAACAGAAATGTGTTTGTAAATCCACAGAGGCTCAAAAGCTATTTATTTTTTCTCTCCCACTAAGCCAGAAAACAAAAAGGGAGAAATTTATGGCCATACCCAGCTTTTACCACAGCATTTGAGAAATATGTATTTTCTTGAGAAAAACTCCCTTAGTTTAAATTTTCAAGCCCAGAGCATCTCTTGAAACTCTTGAAGCACCTTATTGCCTTCCCAGGTGCTCTGAAAAGTGAGACTACTCTTCTGGGACTCAGACTTTCTTTGCCTTTGCATGGACTTTGTGTGTGCTAGATCCATGGGAGGGTGTGCTCTGTAATGCCTTGGAAAACACTCAGTTCATTGCAAAGCACCTTTTCTTTCAGATCTAAACCATGTTGAGCAGCATTCCTTGCAGGGAAAGATAAAAAGTCCAGGCTAAGGAATACAGCTGGCTATGGCTTTTTCCACTGCGGAAGGCTATTCTGGCAGAAGGATAATTTCCTGGGACTGAAGTGTATAGATTTCCACAAAAGTCTTATTGGGAAAGTTTTGTATGTCCCCAGAGAAACCTGGTCAGAAGGAGAAAAGAAAAAAAAAAAAAAAAGAAAAAAAGAAACACTTTAAGAAATTGCTTGTGAGAACAAGGAGACTGCACGGGATAGCTGATGGCTCGTGAGAATTGCAGCTTGCAGGCCCTGATGTAAATCAGGTGCTGGAAAAACATGCAAGAGTTTGCAGTGTCATGTCACAGGTGTGTGTGTGTGGTTCGTAACTACTGCTCACTGAACCCTGGTTGCCCAGTTGTTCCTTTTGGTAGTATGGACGCCTTGGATGTCCTTCAGATGTACACTTGCATCCATCCAAGGATGACCTCCTTGCTTGTGTCCACTTGCTTGATGTCCTCCAGAACATTTGCTTGTCCACTTGCTTGATGTCCTCCAGAACATTTTTCAGGTAACAAGTCCTTGCTGTGTGTGCTATGAATTGCCAGAAATGTTTTCTCACTATGCAGAAGCACGTCTAACCTTACACAATTGTGCAGTATAGAACTGCTGAGGTGAAAAATGGTAGATATTTGCAAAGACACCTTGCGGAACTTTTCTCCATCAAAATCCACTTAATTAGGGTCAGATAGCTGATGTAAAAAGCCATAAAAGCAGTCTCCTTGATTTGAAAGATTTTTGACTGCTCTCCTCAAACCTGAGTGTCGTTGCAGCCTGTGAGCTTCCTATAGGTATGAGAAGCACTTAAATCTGTCACCTGCATCACTGGTAGGTAATTGAGACATGAGAGGTAGCAGGTTTGGTAGATTGTGCAAGCAAGAAACTGGGTGAATTTCCAACCCAAAGTCATCATTCTCCAGATTGCATTTGGGCCAATATTTACCATTCTTACTATGTGCTTATATTGTAGAAAGCCTGTGATGTGCCTGTGAAACAGAACCATCTTTTCTCTCAGAAGAGAAGTCCCACAGAAGTCCCACAGAATGGCTCTTCTGCGTTTGTAGGGTTGTGAGCAGAAGGGATTGAACATGTGGCAAAATTAATAACTGGGTAGCATTCATACTTTCATCCCTAATTAAAGCCAAGTGGGTATGTGAAATACATTTCCCCGAGGCTGTGGTGGGGGAATATCCACACATGTAATTAATCTAGCTGCTGGAAGTCACAATTTCAGCACTAAAATAAAGCAGAAAGAGACACCAGTGAACAATATGGGCACACTCCAACATTCATTTAAGTCACTGGGAAACTTGTCTTTTGACTTCAAAGGACGTTGGGCTGAACCTTGCAAGATCATATTAAAACACTTAGAAGTCATTAAGCACTTATCCTTGCCACACTGCAGTAACAGAGTTAGAAAAGCTATAGGTGGATTTTAATTTAATCAACTGCTTATACTTTTAATTGCTCAATGTTTACACAGTTGGTTGCATACAATTGGATTAGGTGGCGATTTGCCTGATGATTGATTGTGTTTCACTGCTGCTTGATGGTATAGGCTTTTATAGCCTTGTTTCTGCATATATGTAGTCTTCTCACACACTGATACAATTCTCCTTTAAGTTATTACACATGATTTTCTGTGAGAGCAGAATTAATAACTTCTGTGTGTTTCACTATTGTTATTTTGTAAGCTCAGCATGGCCCAACCCTTGCCCCTTGGGGTGGGATTGTTGGAGGGCTTGAAGTCATCCAGCTCCCTTCCCTGGAGAGGATTAGCATCCTTTTTAGGTGATGGGAATTGGATCACACAGCTGTCCAACTTTTGTCTGCCACCACGGAGTCTGCCCTCTTTGGAGCTGACTGGTATTTGTTCTCGAGAACATCGTGGTACCAACCACCCCAGGGACTGCTGAATCTGAACTTTGGGTACAATAGGATGCCACTGGATAAAGGGAATTGGCAGAGTTTGGTAACGGGATAAGGAAGTCAAGAGATGGCTGGAGTCATGAGAGTAGAGGAGGATTAAGCTTAGTTATTCACCAGTCTCACCTGATGGTTTGTGAACTGGCCTTGGTTTCAGGAGAGGTCTGTATCTTGTCACGGGATTAGCAGAGAGCACGTGTTTGTCCTGAGCCAGATTAGATAGTGTCATGACAAGACCAGTTAGTGTGTGGCTCCTCCACATCTGGAAGGTGCTGTTTAAGTACAAGTAATCTAAATTACTTGTTGTGCTTCGGAGGCTGTGTTCAGAGAAAACAGCTAAGCATAATTCAGGTTGGAAGTCAAAGCTAATGATTTGGCCCATTTAAAGATTTGTCATAGCTATTTAAGGTACTTGTTTACCCTCTGCAGTTTCATCTGTGTTGAATTCACATGAAATGTTTTAAGAAGCTGCAATTTAAAGGCAGTGTTTGCCTATGGAAAGGTAGGGTGTTTGCCATGTCTGTTTTCTGCTTGGATTGGATTTTGGAAGTCTAGACAGAGCAGAGCACAATCAGCGTTTCATCTTTTCACAGAAAAGGGGCCTCAGGCTTTGTGGGTTGTGGCAAATGGTATGAGTTTTGTGGCTTGGGCTCAAAGAACAAGAAAAGGCAATCAATAATGGAGATTCATCCCATAAAACAAATAACGCGGCACAATTCAATGCATCTGGGAGCTCTTTTATAAGAAAGCCTAGAATGTAGCAATTAGAGGAACTGAAAACACTTGCTGTATTTCCTGGAAGCGTTGCTGCCCTGACCGTAGGGAGAGGTACAAATTCTGCTTTTGGATGCATGCTGGAAGATTTTCTTTCTTCTCTGTGTGTTTTTAGCCTTGCTTTATAGCTGCATCAGTACATTTAGCCATTCATTGATTTCAGTGATGCTGAAAACAAAAAGGGCATGATGAACTTCTTTTTATTTTATTTAATGGATTAATGAGTTAATTAGAGGTGCCCTCTAAGTCTAGGGTTTAGAAGCCTCCCAAGATGATGCCTCACTCTTTCCTTCAAATTTCTGTAGTGCTAATGATAACCCTAACTTATTATATCTTTTAAGAAAGCATTTGGATTTATTGAGAAATATTTGGTTTTACAGCTGTAGCAAATGTACCAGTGACTGCCAGTGACTTGTGGAACCAGGAGAATGCCTAATTTTTGGCTGTTCCTTTTTAATTTTTTGACTCATTTTAGTGTAACATTCTTTTTCCTGCTTGACACCAAGGAAAACAGGAGGGAATGGGTAGCCTGCTTCCTGTCCTCAGTGTTGGTATAATATAGTTTCTTGATGACTTTCTTATGTATATAAAAATTGGTTTAAACAAGAATGTCCGTGGGTGACTTTTACATTTTAATTTAATTTGATTTTATTTTATTTACAGAGAAGAGTCAAAGATGTGATATCTCCAATTGTGTTTGAAGCTGCTTACAGCCTTGGAGAACATGTGATAGAAAAAGGGAGAGAGGAGAAGGAACTGCCAGCTCTCAAGCCCGTTCTCCGCTGGAAGAAGGGAGAGAAGATAGCGCAAAGGAACCAGGTCAGCTTTCCATTGTATTAAGCTGCACGTCTGTCTTAAGCTCACTGATACAGGTATTAAGGGTTCATGAAAACAGGTGGTCATGTTGAGAGGAAAAAACTGCTTGTGACCATTTGAGGGAAAGACTAGTTTGAGCTCAGTCTTTGGAGACACAGATGCAAAAGGAACCTGTGGCCCTTCCACCTGCTGTCATGCCGTGCAACATCATCCATCTGTAAGGCTCAAAACTCCTTATGGAGTTCCATGGTTTGCCATGGTGCCTGCTCATCAGCATTGCAGAATAATTTAGTTTGCAAGGGACTTTCAGAGACCAATTCCTTGCTCAAAGCAGAGCAGAACCAGCCAGTTAGATCAAGTTACTCAAGGTCATATCCAGTCAAGTTTGCTTTGTAAAACGTGCTTGTAGAGTTATGATGTGGTATTGCTTGTGAATATGAAATGTTCTTTCTTGCCTTGCCTTCATTTTTTTTTTCTTTTCTCCTATTCTCTTAAATCCTGAAAAGCTGGCCTGGAGCTTTTAAAAGTGTATTGTGAGATCTAGTTTTTAGCCTTGGGAAGTTTATTGTCAGCAATATAATAAGTGAATAATAAGTGATACTTTGATCATCTACTATATTTCTTTCTGATGTCAGCCATAAGGAACCATAACCGCTTATTCTGTGGAAGTCTGAAGGCTACTGGAAAAAAAATAATAGCTGAAAAAGATTGCTTAAAATATTTCTTGTTTAAAGAGATTTGCCTCGTCATGCACCCAGGTGTTTTGCATTGTATTTCGCTGTAATCCTTAAAGAAATGATTATTTATGAGAGTATGCCTCATTTTTCCAAATGAATGAATAATATTTGAATGCAGTAATTACTTTTCTTTTCAAGAGGGATTTATGCGGCCATTAATTATTTAAAAGTTATATTGTTGGAGAAATTATGGTAATTCATATAATCACGTATTCATATAGCAAATTTTGAAACTTTGAAATTTTGAAACCCAGTGTGACTCTGGGTGCTTTACCACCAGATTTAAGCTTAAAAAAAAGTCCGACTCAACCCCACAGGCATATTCTCAGGTCAATATTAAAATTCCTAAATGCTGAGATTATGAAAAGAAACAAAAATATGTTGGGAATATCCCTGCCTTATTTTCTTGTGTAATGTGGACGAGCAGGAGCCAGCGTAACAATCCCCTTCCATTTGCTTTCCAGATGTTGCTCACTTAGCTCTGTGAGAGAAGGGTTTTGACGTGGGGTGTGACTGGAAGCCTTTTTGAGCCGGGGAAGTGGGCAGAGTTTCAGATTTACTGTGGCAGTCATGGTGATAAAGCCCCGGCGGCGCAGCCTCGAGGCGGACTTCTCCAAGGCTTGTTCCATGGGAAAATCATTACTTGGCGTCGTCTTTCAGGCTTCTTGTCATCTTGCAAGTAGAAAGTATTTTTAAAGACCAAGAGCCACAGAAGCAAAGTTTTATGGAATGAACTTTACATTTTCAAAGAACCTAGCAATTCTTTGACGGTAGCTTGGCATCCAATTCAAGACAGTTTTAGTGGGCTCTCTTTTTGCAAATGAGTCCCGAGCACTCTCTGTACATCAGCTTGGGTTAGCATTACGGTGGGTACTCATTAAGAGAAGCGTAGATATCACATGTCCCTTGTGTCCCTAAGCCATGGCTGTTTGTTGAAGGAGGCTGCTTCTGTTCCCAAGTGAACTATGAAAATATGAGAAATGATTGGAGCTTCTGATAGTTCTGAGCAAATGCCTCTTAGGTGAAATATCCTGTGAAAAATACACAGTTTAAATGAGACTTTATTACCCACTTTTGACAGAAAAAAAAAGGGGCTCTAATGCGTCAAAAGGAAGTAATAATGTAATTAAACTGGCCTGAGAGATTATTTGGCCCAGGTTACAGTACCAATTGACCTCTCACTGACTTATTTTCTTGGTTCTTATATGTGCTTACCCGAAACTGTGGTTGCTATAGTTTGGTATAATTATTTGTGAGAACAAACACAGATACTTAAGGGTAATGGGTACAAGTCTGTGGAAACATATCTCTGTGACTTGTACGATGTTGGGTGGAGACTGGCTCTGTGGAGAAGATGACAGCTTTCCGTGTTGCACATGGCCAGCCAGCTCGCTCCTGCTCAGACAGAAAATCTCCAACGGGTCAAGATTGGGTGGGGAAACAAAGATTCTGCTTTTCTCTGTGTGTCACTATTATGAACTTTAAAACTTCCCACCCTGAAGATGACTTTCCATTAGCTTCCTTGTTGCCTCCCAAATCCAGTTGCTACCTCCATTCCCTGGAAAAAAATAATAAATCTTCTTACTTCAGGGAAATTAATGTGTATTTAGAACTTTGTTTGGTTTAGCTCGTCATAAGAGTTTTGTACTATAACATTTATTTTTGTATACTCACTGTATAAATAAATGTCAACTAAGAAAGAGAAAGATCTGCCAAATACAGTGGGGATTTGTTCTGGTAATATCCAGTAATATAACTTAGAGGTCAAAATGTAATATGCTAGAATTCGGTCTGTTTTAAATACTGTAATAAAATCACCTGCTGCTATGTGGATTGAGGCACCCTGTTGGTGTAGGAAAATATTCACAGTAAAGTAATTGCCTCAGTGTCCTCAGGAACGGTCTATCATAAAAGTGCTTTTAAGTTACAAGAAGAGGCAGAGGTTGAGGACGTGCTGTTCCCAGCTGTACCAGTGATTCACAGTGAGAGCAGTGGGTGCAGTGCTGCACCTCTGGGTGAGTGAAGCTAAGATTTTTCTAGGATAAAGTAAGCTCCACCTTTCTAAAGCAAAGGACATTTTTGGAAATAGTTGTGCTTGAAAAGTCGGCTAAGTATTTGCACATCAGTATGTAAGCTTAGCTGACAGGTACCAGGAGTACCTAAAGTACAGGAGGATTTTTATGAAGCTGAATTATGAAGACCTTTGGTAATTTTAGTTCTCTGCACAAATAATACCATTCTTTTATTTTAAAACATCTCTCCCCGCCCCATGACACACACATCATACTAAGGACAAGGCAATGGCAGAAAAAGACAGACTGAAATGTTGTGTTTCTACATACCATGTGGTCCAGGTTTGTTGAGTGCCTTCTCCAGAGCATAGAGCTCCTCATGTTGGGTCTCCTTGGGTAAGTTAATGGTGCCTGGGGACATGTCTAGACGCCAGAGTGACATACCCCATCCTGGGAAGCCTCTGGGGTGGTTCTTGGCATGGTTCTAGTTTGGTCTGAGTATTGCAAACTCCTCCCAGGCATGGATCAAGAGTTAGGAGGCTCAAAGGGTCTTTCTCATTTTGCACACTTCCACCCTGACTTAGAGGCCAGTTTAATTTGCCAGTAGGCATGTGCCTTATTGGCTTTACTGAGCCTGTAAATAACCAGATAAGTGGAAGAAGCAAAGTTTCATTAAGTGTCTTATTCCCAGCCACCCAAGAAAGCTTGGGAAGAAAACAGAAATGAGTCTAATTACTATTGTTCCTGATGAAACATCTTGCTGCTGGACTTTCCATCTTGGCGAGGCTTCCAAATTCTCTCCTACGTTTATTCATTCAGCACCACCCATCCTGCTTAATTGCTGCTATTTTCCCTCCATTTGCAGTGGGTTTGCTAGAAGAGATGAGATCCACTCCTCCCTCTGCCACCCTTTTGGTGGCGTCTGTCTTTGCTCTAGACACATTTGGTTAGAGGCAGCGTTGAACTGGCAGAGACTGGGTGCCCTTTGTGCCAGGAAATTCGAAAAGATCCCACCCTGAGCATGTCCTGGATTCGGCTGAGTTCTGCATTTGCCTCCTCTTTTCTTGAATGGAAATGAAGAGGAATGATTTATGACCCTGGAAGAGATCCAGAAGTGCACTAGGATGGCAGGTGTCCAGACGTGTTGTACCTCTGAAATGTTTAGAATTAGCAAATTTATTTAAGTAAGAATTAGTGGCAAACAGTGCCTCTGATAGTATGCTGTATTTCTTTTGTGTGTGTGTGTGCAGGCTCATTCTTAAGCAGTGACAGGCTTGGCCAGTAAGTGCCCAGTTTTTTCATGAGGACTTGAAAGTTGAGGAAAAACAACATAACTGGTTACGTATAAGATACGTTTAATCCCTAGGTTTAGATCTGTGGGCTGCCTGAAAAACAATAGCTGATATCACATGCTAATTAATGTGTGTGTATACATGTATATGTGTATACCTATGCATATATGTAATTGTATGCGCCTTTATGTGAAGGGTATGCACATATGCTAGGGTAAGGTCAGACTGAAAGATCATCTCATATAAATGTGGCAGAAGTTGAGTTCCGTGATTTAAAGTAAACTGAATTCACTCCTTTAAATAAATAGGCAGAGAAAAAAGAGGTGGTCACATGTGCATTGCAAAATGAACCCTACCTCCAGATGCTTTGGGATAATTTCTGCACCTCAGAATAACAGCCTGAATATCATTTTCAAGCTAATCTGTGGGTTAGGTAGGGTAGAAAAAGCAGAAATGTACACGTGGAGTTATAAGAGAAAATGGCAAGAAATTTAAAAAGCAAATCAATCAAGCAACTGGCTTGGGAAAACAGACCTCATCAGTTAGTATTTTCACAGCAACTGTATGCAGTGGCCTTAAACTGGAATATTTAATGTTTTGAGAACACACACCATGATAGTTCCCTGAAGTTCCTTCATCTAAGAGCACTTCTGGGCCACAAAAGGCTTGTCAGTCCAGAACAATGTTCATAAAAACAAAACCACTTAAATACAGGTGGATTTCAGGAGGGGGCTTGCATATAGTCTTGTGGTTCTGAGTGAGCTAAAAGGAGCTATGAATTGTCTGTCCACTTTTTATGAAGCTTTTGCTGTGTTTCCAGCTGACAAAACAGTTGCCACATTTATTTATCGTTCATCATTGCTATTATGTTTTTGTATTTTAATTGCATATTTGGAGAATGAGTAATAAAAGATTTGACCCCTATGTTAAAATATTTAAGTGTGAAAGCATCATGGGTAAAAAAGATTCATCTTGCACAGTTCCAGCTTTAGCAGTAGAGTAGATATTGTAATGGGGAATGTTTCTGAAAATCATTAGAAATCTCTCCTGAGATTATATAATTGAATTATTTTTAGTCATCCAGAATTAAATGGAAGCCTGTTGAAGACAAGACAGGAACGTATATTGTGAGGTATGCTCAGAAATCCGTCCTGTAATGGTAGTGGGAGATGGAGCAATTAACCTGAGAGATCCTTCCCATATATTGTTCCATGGATTTATAAGGTCTGAAGTCTTGTAAAATGAGAACACTATTTGGATGATTTGAACTGTTCATGGCTTAAAAAAGAAAAAATTGCCTCAGCCTGAAAAGTGAGTCAGACTAGAAATCTAATAGAGCTGTGAAAGACTGGGGGCATATTTCAGTTGCCACCAACTGTATCCATATTCACCCCAGGAGAATATGAGGACAAGAGATTTCATTGTTAAATCCATCCGCTGCTGTGCGGAATAACTGATGTACATACGCTTATTGATTTCTGCTTCTTCTCAGTGGCTAACAGGTTTCACTCCTGATCTTTTCCACGCAGATGATTTCCCTTGGGAATTCCCGCTCCTCTTACATTTGAATGTTCTCTCTCTCCTCTCTCTTGTTGTGGTGCCCATCAGGCCCACGTTTTATCACTCATTGGAAGGCACAGATAGGCTACAGCTGAGCTGGAGGAGAAGGGATTGTGCTGGACCTTAGGTCCAGCCCTGTGGGATGTGGTAGTCTGGGCTTAGGCTGAGAGCTTTCCACTCTGTTGAGTGGATTGATTTTCCTCTGGCCTTCTCCGCTTGAAGCAATTCATCTCTACATGCTTCACTCTCACTAGTTGAATAAAATAATTATTACTGGCCAGTTCCTGCTTTCTTACGCTAGTATGCTGTGAATGAACAGCTGTTTTATTGATGAGTAGACTTGCTGCCATGAAGTTTACGTGGAGTTGAGGTTGCTCCTTGCTCGTCTCAGTCACTCTCACCGTTGCAGTCCTGACTTTACTGGTAGGATTCTCCTGCAGGCTAATGGCTCCCATGCTGTTCCTTCCTTTGTTATGTGTTAGCTCCGGCATTCACTGGGGATATTGCGTAAATAATCTGGTCTTATTTCAGCTAGCACATCTGATGAAATCCTGGAAAGGTTTTGAGCATATTAATTGCTTTTCTAGAGGGAATTTAAATCAGCCTTTTAGTACTTAGCTCAGCAGGATATTTGAATGGATTTTTTCCATCAGTTGTATAGTGAAACATAGGATGATGTGTAGGTAAATTCAGTAACTATTTCTTTATCTGAGCTCAATAGGTGTTCAGTGTCTGTAGACAATAGCTTTATTTTGCAGATAACTTGAAATTTAAAGCCCAAATAAATTATAAAGGATATAAAAATCAATCTCCTCTGTCCGCTTAGGTACTTTAGTATGTATGTGAGGGATCTGTAGAATTGTAAAAGAGTTTTTTGGTTTATTTTCCTAGAAAAGGTAGTGAGATTTGCTAACGGCTCCACATTTTCAAAAATTTGATCATATATTGTGGTCCTAAATAAGGACCCAGGAACCTAACTTCACCAGATAGTGTTGGAGTAGCCATAGCATCAAGGTCTAAACAGTAAAGAATGATTCAACTAATAAACTATTTTTCTACATCCTTTAAATGTGCCTTTTTTTCCATGGTTTAACTGCAAAATCATCCTTACGTGTGCCATAGAGTATAGTGGCAATTTACATGAAATCAGTGTAGAAGTTGGAATCCTATACTCTTAATCCAGATCATATCGAGAGAGGCAGCCCTGCTACATTTTATCTTTTGAGATGCATTCTTAACTATCTATCTATGGATTGTATGGATCGGTGTGCTCCTTCAAGCCTGATGCAGATCGAATCTAATTGGTCCCTAGTTGTTGTTGTTGTTGTTGGTGGTGGTGGTGGTGTTGTTGTTCCCCAAACCAGAAAAGGACACGTCCTAAAGAATTCTTTCAGGAATCCAGTTCCTCAACTGTCTCTTGTCCTTTTCATGTGAAAGGATGGAAGCAATTCTTGCTGAAACAATACTGGAAACTTTGCAAGGTCTTGATTTCTTGCTTTGGCTAAGACCAGAAATTTCTGTGTGATTCCCTGAATATGGGGCGGTTAAATATCTTGAGATACTTTTCTCTCTTTTTTTTTCTTTTGTTTACTGGATGATTTCCAGTATTTTCTGTGCACAGGATTGCCATCAGCATAGCCTTTTTCAGTTTCTCTGTTTCTCTTCTTGTTCTTGTTCAGTTCTCTTTCCTGCTCCCAGAAACATAATGTTTTTAATTGTAGATAGCCATTGGAAGGAACTGAAGTAAACTAGACAGTCAGGTCTGAACCTCCAGATTGGTTCCTCTCAGTAGGCAGCTAAAGCTATTAGGCTCAAGTTGGTCTCTGGCATGTGTGTTTTCCTTCTAGCCTCATAGTAGTCCAGTATCAGCAAGAAGGAATAGCAGAATATCCTTACCCAGCTGCTTAGGATGTTTTAGGATATGGGAACTATGGATTCAACCACTGATTCCTTCCTGAGGCAGATGATTATGGATGGATATACACGTGGCTTGTACCACAAAATGCGGAATGCAACTCTTTGCTGTTCTTCAAGAGATGGACTGGACATGAGGGCACTTGCTATGAGGCCCGGAGCTGAGTGCCTGTCTAGTTGCATCCCCCTCCTCAGCTAGTTCTAGATCTCTTCTTGGTGTCTGTTGTGTACAAATAAACCTATTCACTCTTTATAGTTAGTGTCTTTTCAGTTAAACTCTCTGAATTGCCCTCTAAAGGACTTTGGCAACATAACATGCATCCATGTCTTCTGACCGTTAAGGATGCATCTGCCACAGTTTCTGCCCAGAAGAGCTGTCAGGAAGAGTTTGAGGAAACTGCATTTTTGTCCAGGATGTGTGGTGACCTGGTAGGAAGTTCTGCAGGGCAGTTCTCAGGAGCTGCCAGGTCCTACACAACAAAAGAGAGTGCAGAGAAAAAGCACAGATCCTAAAAATATTGGATTTACTCTGTTGTGCTGTAGATCTAGTGATGCCATGATAACTGATGAGCTCATTTAGCACATGCCGTCATTAGCTGGCATTGGTTCTCTGCTTGTACTGTGAACATAGTGTTTCCTAAAAGCATTGGGATTATCACCTTTGTGCTAGTGAGCGCACAAGCTCACTATCAGGTTTGTCTCACAGAAATGCCAGACAGAAGTACTGCGACCTTGATATAAAAATGCAGTTGTATTTGTCCTCCTGTGCTCTAAACAACAAGCAAATGTCCAGCTGGTGGTTTCTGGCCTAGAGAGATGCCAGCCCAAACAGACCAAGTAAAGGTATAGTAGGAGAATATATAGATGATATTCACAAATGTTGTGGTGACAATGTGCTTACTCCCTAGTTCTTTAGGAGGCATTTGGACATACAGGAATTGGTCAACCAGAAAGGCAGATGAAGACATCTTTGTGGGGTGGAGCAGGGAGGGGCCAACGCAGTGCAAGAGAAAGTCAAGAAAGCAGATTGAGTTGGCTCCATAAAGTGATGTGGTTAAGGCTCTAGCAAGCACATAAGAAAGGTGGGATGCAGTCATGGCATTGTCTGTTCAGTCCAGGCAAATGGTGCCAAATGGCAAAATAATCCAGAGATACCATCAACTAGCAATCTCAGTTGGCTGCTGAACCAGTTCCAGCAGTCTTGAGAGCATCCTGAACACTGGGAAGTTCGTGATGGGACTGCAAATCCTTTCTTCCCCAAATCTGAATGAGCTCAAGAGCCTTTAACCCAGTGTTGCATAGGAACTTGATCTGCTCTAGCACAAGAAATTCCTAATGACTTTCAAAGTAGCTTGTGCTGTAGTGCGTGATGTAGTGGAAGAGGTATGTGCTCAGTAGTTTTAGGAAACAAAGTATTTCGTCGTTCCTGATGAACTATAGGTTTAGAAACAAAATTCCAGAATTATTAGGTAGTTCCTTAAATGTATTTAGAGTACTTAAATCTTTTAAAAGTGTAGGTCATATCTTTGATCGACCTGTTCACTTTGCCAAGATTTCTGCAATGCAAACAGGGAAATTGTCAGGCAAGGATATTTCTACAGTTTATTTTTCTTTCTCCTGTGAAGGTCAAACAGTCTTTCCTATATATAGCAGCTCTAGCTCTATAGGATTAATTCTGAGGACTTTCAGAGCATATCTCTGAAATGTTCCACATTTTGAGAGTGATTCCCTTGTCAGCTCTTGTCTAGGGACTGGCTTGTCTCATGATTATTACCCTTTGGTGTAGTGATCTTTATTAAGGAGAAGGTTTAAATCCAGTCCTTGAGTTTAAATCCTCAACAATTTCCACTTTTGAAATTCTGAGAAAACAAAAGGTAGAAAAGGAAAATGAGTCATCAGAGTAACTAGCCCTAGATGAACTGCCCACCACCTGACTTTCTTCAGTCTTTCATCTTTTTGGAAATTATTGCTACTTACCTCGTAGTTTGAAATGTACTTGTCCAATACTAAGCAGCTTCATAAAAGTCTATGTTTGTTTCAAAATTCTAGCACAGAAAATGTAAAGCTGTCTATCTCCCTTATATAGGCTTATATAGATGTCACACACATTCCCTTTCTGTCAATATCCTTTTACTGCATAAATGTTTGACTCATGATATATCTGCATTTTCCAGATCCTAGTTGTATCAGTCCATTTAGTTTTGGAAATGGTGGTCTTTTCTAGAGTTCATGAGTTTGGCAGCAGTTCTGTTGTTTAGGTTATCATTGGTGTGTCATAGTTGTTAGTATTTTTCTGTTGCTTATAGGAGACCTGAAATGTTTCCTACTACATAAACAATCTAAACAAATAATTTAAATCTTTATTCTAGGCCAGCAAATCTGCTTGGTTCATGAGTTCTTCTAATTTCTTGAACAGTTTCTTATTTTCTCTTTTAATTAATGTGTTGGGGTCAGATGTAAGAATGCCAGAAGTACTGTGTGAGATTCCCATTCTTGTCAGATGGGAAGCAGGAATGGATTGAGGAAAATCTCCAAGAGAGTCTGATTTTGGTGAACCTTCTTTTCAATAATGACAGAAGAAAGAGATTTTGATAAAGATGTCATTTGGCTGCTTTTGAATTTCCTTAACATTCTCACCACACATTTACATATCACAGCTTACACAGTTCTTTCATTTCATCCAAACATGTTGCTGCTTTAAGATTTTTTTAAGAACTTTGATCATATCCTTTGCATGCTGTAACAGTACTTTTCTGTCTTTTTCACAGACTGTTTTTGAGAGGAACTGTCAATCTGATGACTGTGCTGCTGATTTGAAACTTCAGGGTAAATTACTGCTGTCTAGGTGAGTGGATTTTTTTTTTTATTTCTTACCTTCTTTGATTTTAAGAAAGAAGCTTTGAAAATCCAAAATCCAAATAGAGACTTCTTATGTCCTATTTCAGATTAGAACAATGATGTTGATTATATCATCTTTAGTGAAATAATGTGTACAGAATGTACATAAAATCCCCTTGGTGGTAGGCTCAATGCACCCAAAAAGTAAGATACAAAGACAAAACTGGAGAAGCAAGCAAGCACAGAGGATGGAGGCAGAGAAAGTAAAGAAATATACCCGTCAGGTCCCGATCTGCTAAACTGTGCCAATTTTCAGAGACAGTAAAACACCATTTGTGGCATGGTAAGTGCCAAACTGAATGTGGCAGAGCACTTTTTCAGAAGAAAAAAAAAGACACATACAAAAACAAAATAAGTAACAACTCAGAATATGGTAAGGTTTTATTTTATTTCTGAATTGTCTGATTTTGCTAACTCTTCTGGGAAATAAACTGCTTTCCTTTGCCAGTTCCTTTCTGTTAATAACTTGGATGTGTGTGTATATGTGTGTGTGTCATTTCACTTTCTTCTGGGATACTAAACCTCATTAAGTAGACAAGATATATTTTGTCTCTTTTGACCAATGATCCTAGGAAAACGCCTATACTTTGTCAGGATGTAGATTTTTTCAATTTCTGAATAGATGGGGCTAAAGGTGAACTTCACACATCACTTCTGTTTCCTTTTTTTCCAGCTTGTTAAGCACATTTTTAGAAATGTAAATGCTGATGCCAGTTATTTAATTGTGTGTCAGCAGTTTAGCTCTGTGATACAGATCCTTTTTGTGAAACACTTCGCTTTCAGGTCAGGTAAGAGAGGAGAAGAACCTGCTCTCTTTTAGGGGAAAGAAAGAAAAAAAAGAGTCTGCAGATATACACAGGTCTTAAGTAGTGTGCCGCAGTTTTAGTTGAAGATGAAACTGAACCAAAGTCAAATCCAAGAAGTTTTGGACTTCTCCAGACACTACAGAAGTCAACAGGAATGTTTCACTGCATTGCCTGGGACCTAGATTAGGTCTCAGGTTCTGGAGTCCAAGCTTCAGCTGTGATTAGTCTGGATTTTTGACCTTTGGCTAGAGGTTAGTGGTGAACAAAGTGTATTAAAAGTGGAATTGGAGACATGTCTGTGTAGACTGGGAGAACAAATGAGGGATTTGGACCTGCAGGTAAGGAAGACTCAATAAAAAGTAAGGGTCGAGCTCTAAAACTTAGTGTCAGTCAGCGCACAGTAATCTCAGCAGTAAGAGCTGTGTTGAGTGACCGGAGCATTAAACTATTTACTTTTACAGCAGTTATTTATGTTATCATGGCAATTTAAAATCCCTGACTGTCAAAGCAGCGTCGTTATTCAAATACAATACAACGTTCCTATAGCAAAATGTTGAGCAAAAACACTCAATCTTTTTTTATTCAGTGACATTCTGAAGTCCTGTATGAGATAAACAGGATGTCGTCAAATCATTCATGTCTATAATGAATGAGTTTCCTTTAGGTAAAGGAGCGTGTCAGCTTTAGCTGAAACCTAACAGGTCGGGTATGTCTAAAGAAAACAATGATTTTTTTGTCTATAAAAATACAGAAGTGTTGCTAACTTACTAGTGCCTGGCTTGGATTTATTAATAGGCATATGAGTGCCGTTAACATCAGAGTGCAGAGAGCAGCTTAGGAGCGGGACAGAGGAGGCTCATGGAGTATGTTGGGCACCTAGTGAAGGCAGGGGCAGGAGAAACTGGAGGGGCAGAAGACAGGGAGATCATCTTTCCAGTTGTGTCTCTCTTCAAATCCAGCTTCCTTAATAATCACGTGAGGTTTTGGCACCACAGGGTACGCAAGCTGACCTCATGGCCTCACCATCGAAGAATCTCAATTGTTAAACCTTGTGGCCATCATTGGAGAGAGCAAAATCTGGTCCCATTTGTGCAGTAATTAAAAAAAAAATGTGTCACATTTAAAAAAAAAAAAAAAAAAAGGTGATTTAAGGAAGAGAAGACTTAAAAGTATTTTAGCATAAAAAAAGAGTCTGTTATGTGTTGCATATTGGTAACTCTCATGTCAGAATCCAAAACCATAAGAGATCTGGGAATAAAATATTTTGCAATAGGATTTATTTTTATAGCCATAGCCTTTGGGACTGGCAAGCAATAGGTTTGCTTGCCAGCAAAACAGTACTGAAAAGCAAAGTGCAATTAAGAGTGTTCTGTTAGCTATTATTTTCAAATGTGTTTTTTAATATTAAAAATACCTTTATTACATGCCACGCTTGACTTGAGTGCTTTAGTCTTTTTGTTTCCCAGCACAGCAAATGTCTTTTCCATTAGGATTATGTAGTAAATAGCACATTTTTATTGAGCCTCCCCATAGCTACTTGTTGAGAACCTGAAAAGCATCTGTTTCCTCATGATGTGTTGAATGAGTATCTGAGGTCTGTGTTTTGTGGCAAGTCAGACTTTTCTAACTTTGCAGATCTCCTCATGTTATTTCTGTGGGAGAAAAGCACTGTGGTCTTTGAAAAAGGATGGAAAACTGTGAGTAGCAGAGTAGATAGGAACACCGATCTTATCTGTGATGTTAAATCAGGTTCTGATCTGTTACCTCTCCATCTGATGGACATTTGGGCATTTATCTACAAAGGTAACAGCAGATATCAAGCCTTGCTGAAATGCTAATGGTAACTGAATGAAAACTATGAGCTGAATGCAAACCATAAGGGAGGTGCTTAAATAACAGTAAGGGTGTTTGGAAAAAAAAATAAAAAATCAGACTTTCTTTCAGCTATAACAAACAAACCAGCTAAAAGACCAGAGGAGAATGGGTGGTGGCTTCCTTAGGAGATGAAGCTAGAGAGGAAATCCTACATGACTGTGTAAATATAGTGACAGCCTGCGTCCTGCAATGAGTTGAACAGCTTTACAGAAAACGAATAGTGCAAGAAGAAAAACGATGTTGTGGCCTTCCACGTAGCTGCTGTATTCCTGTGTGAGTGAAGCGAGCTGCCTGCGTGTTATGTAAGCTGCTTTGTAAAGACAAAACTGTGGGCCTCCTTGGAGAGCAAATGCCATAATAAATGTTGCTATTCCTGAGAAGGCTCCAAGAGGAAGCCTGGGTCTTGTATGTTTATGTGACGTATGCGTATCCTTCATCTGTCATTAGAAATAGCATTACTCACCTATTGGACTGCTTATGCTTGAATGTTTGGCTGTTTGGAATATGTAACTTATTATTGTATTGGTTTTAGAGGATCCTTAACAGACATCTTTTGTTACCGACTCAAATTGACCTTCTTCCCCTGCAGAGTGATGGGGGTTCTTGTATATATCACTGCAAATTGTGTTGGGGTTGTTACACTGAACAAAAGTCAGAGAGGTCCAAAAGGCGACAGGTGAAATTTGCAGACTTTCAAGTTTTGCAAATTGTTTTGCATTGAAGCCAAAGCTTTCAAGAGCTTATTGTGAAATGGAGTTTTTGAGAAGTGTTCTTTCTCCAATTGAAAGGTCAGGCTTGTGACTTGGGCCATCTCTGCTTCTGTCAGTCCCTCTGGAATTAGCCAGCACAGGAACAGAAATCCAGTCTGTCAAAAAAATTCATTGAGTTTGAAATGTTTCCATTTCAATAAAGTGGTAATTTATGATGAAAACATATTGCTGAAAACCTTATGACCAGTTCTACAGAAGCTTTTTCTCTCCCAAAGAAATTCCTTTTGTAACCTACTAAAGAACTAACAAGGTTTCTGCCCATCTTCCTTTTACTTCATTGACCTTTTTTGGCTTAGGTTCTCAACAGGCAGGTTAGATAATTATATTTTGGGATGTGATCTTGGAGGACCTAACTCCAATAATACAAAGAAAAAAAGTGTCGGGGAGAGAGCTTGCTGCTTCCCCCACCTCCAGCTCCCTGGGCTTTTGAGCAATTCCCAAATTTACAAGTACATAATTTGTATTGGAGGAGAATGAATAATTTCACTTGGGTGAATAGCTATGCAACTGATAGAGGCATGTGATTGCTTTGCAAATGCTACCTACAGATGCAGTAAAGTAAGTGCTGATGGGCTCGGTAAAATGCATGGTAGTACTCCCTCTGATTCACTCAGATAAACCTCCCTCTGATTCCCTGCAGGTAAAAAGGTGTTATGACAGCTTTGTCCAATTTAGTTTTCACCAACACAGGCAATAATAGCGCAGAATAGTAGCTTGATGTGGTAGCAGTGTAGATAGGCAGTGTGCGCTAAGGGCGGGAGCAATAACGTGAAGTTTCGGTCAAAAACACTCCAACTTTTGTAATTGTATTTCATGTGTTCAGCAGGTTTTTTAAATAAAGCGTTTAGCAGATTTTTTAAATAAAGGGTTTTTTAAATAAGGGTTTTCACTGATCATAGGCATTGTTAAACCTGTGGAGAAAAGTTGCAAGCTTGTGGTTTAATGTGGGAAGCAAAGTTGTCTCATGAGTTTGACCAGGCTTGCGCCTCGGCACTTATCTTGCTTTGATCAAACAACAGGAATTCCTTTCCAGGGAGGCCTCACATTTCACGGCCTTTCCCGTTGTGGTTTTATGCCCCTGAAGTGCATCTTAACACAACACTGCTGATGAGGAAAAACAATATCCTTTCATTTGGGGTTTAATTACATGCTCTGATAGTAACTATTCTTTCCTTCCTCTTCATTCATAGCAGATGAAGAGTTTGTTTTCACTTGTTTTATCTTTCATATCTTTTATTGAACTCGGACCTCTTACAAAAATGTTTTCAACCTTGTGTTTATTCTAGCCAGGCTACTCTAAATAGTGGAGCTCTTCAGTTGGAGCTGTTTTTCTGCTTTATTAAAAAAAAAAAAAAAAAAAAAAAAAAAAAAAAAAAAAAAATAAAAATAGATCAAAAAAAAAATAAGCACACACTGTGATTTAGCGTATCTAGTGCTCTTGGGCTTTCAGTTGGGACCTTGTTTGTGTTAAGCTATGGATACCACTGTGGATAAACCTGGCACCAGGGACAAAGATACCTAACTAGTCCTGTGGGGCTTATGTGCTGCTCACTTGGTCATACCCACCCCATCTTAAGTTCAGATCATTTTAAGTACCAAAAGATTTTTTTCCAAGGAGAGAAGAATGGGAAAACATTGGAAAAGTGAGTCCGAGTAGGTTCTTTTCTATTTTCTTAAGAAATCACGCCAAGTTTCACACTGATTTAAATGATTTCATAAATTATAATATATTTTAATTCTATTTCAAGGTAATTTGGCACACATCAAAAGACTTATTATTCCACTTTGTGTATATTAGTACATTTGTAATTGTATTTGGAATTAAGACTTTTTGGTGAATCCAAGAGGCAGAGCTCTGGTTTCCAATTTATCTTTTACCTTCAGCCAGTTGCTAGTAGATTGAATGCTGCATTTGTGAAGCACATGGAAAATTCTGTTCTAGTACATCCAGGCTCTGATTTGCAGTTTCCTGAAAGGGCTACCCAGCAGTGCCAGCAATTAATCAGGATGTAGTATAAGTTGCAGTGGGAGCATCATCTGAGGAACGAGTGAGTGTTTTCCACTGCTGAGGGTGAGTGGAGATGAAGGAATGGTTCTTCGGTTTCCATCTGGCTAGTTGCACACAGAGCTTCATAAATCTCTTGCAAAATAAATGAAGCCCAGTTTGATAGCTGTGGCCAGTCCTGTTCCTTTTGAACATACGGTGGCTGAACCCGTCCAGATGGTAATAGATCCATCAAGTGATGAGTGGCAACAAACCTCAGTACTTTACTTGTAACGCAAGAATACAGATTTCTCCTGTTTGCTTTTTTTTTTTTTTTTTAATAGTAGGTCATTCATTACCAGGCAGGGGTATCGTACAAGCCAGTCATGCCACTTCTTGCATGTTGCTCTACTTTTTACAAAGTACTTGACTGTATCTATTGGAATAGAGCATTGTACTTTTTTCTTCTTCTTTTTTTTTTTTTCTCCCTTTCTTAACTCAAAAGTGATATGGTTTGGTGTAATTTGAATTTATTGCTGAACCAATATATAGCCTGGTATTCTTTGTGAACATTGGAGTTGGACTGGATGATCTCTAGAGTTCTCTTCCTACCTCAACCATTCTGTGATTCCAACACAGGTATTTGATGGACCTAAGAGATTGCAAAGCACCATAGTGTTTCTTACTCTAGCAACTGAAAAAAAAAGCCACCAAGTTTAACCTCATACAGTGCTGTGGTATGTTAACTACCTCAAGAAACTGAAGTTCTCAGCACTGGACAGGCTACAGTGAAAAGCAAATATGCTGTTGTTTTGCATTTCTGTACTAAATCGTGGTGAATACTTACATGCATATACATTTATAAACATATGCTTTTTTTTGTTACATAGTTCTGTGAACTTTTTTTAGTATATCTTGCTATAAAAAAAATCAGATCAGGAGGTAAATCACTTTTTGGATTCTAAGCATCTTACAGAATTGAAATAAAGGAGAAATGTTGCTGGTACTTAAGTGGGTATAGGCTGGTTGTCATGTTTGACATTTAGATGTAACTTTTTCATGATATATAGCACCTGCTGCTCAAATCAAATTTTCTGAAGCAACAAACCTCTGCTGTTTCTAACTGTTTGACTCTGATGAACTGTCTTTTGTTGACCTCTAAAAGTGACTGTGTAAAGGGCGTTGGTCCTTTTCTTCCTGTGCCTCAGCTGAGTATGTTTTTAAATCATATATTGTACCCTAGCATTCCCAAAATGGGACAGACTGTCCAACCTGTCTAACCATATTTAAAGAGCAAATCAATTTCTGAGGCAAAATTTCTCAGATAAAAACGTAGCTTATTTGATAACTTTGTTAATGCTCTAATTCCTAGAAATCTTCTGTTACAGAGTGCTTGTCAATCCGTCCTCCAAATTCACTTGCTCTACTAGATCTGTGGACAATAATCTTCAGTTGAAGCTCTTCAAGAATTTTAACATTAAATTTAACATTTAATTGTTAAATTTATCATTTAACATTAAATTTTAATGTATTTTTTAAACATGAAGCTGCTGTATGCAGCTTCCAGCTATGTGTCTTGTACTATTTCTTTTTACCACTAGTAATCAGTATTTGTTTGTGTTCCAGCCTTACACCGCAGGCATGTATTGGAATAACTTTGTCCCAGGAGCCCCAGATCACTGGTTGCAAGGGCACTGCTCACGGTTATAAAGGATGCCAGCTTGCATGTGGGTCTGCAAGAATGAGAGAGGAGATTTTAGCTTCTGCAGAAGCTCTGCCTGCTCTTGCTTCGTGTGCCAGTGTCATAGATCAGGACAACCCAATTCAAATGAAAAGCTACTCCCTGGGGTAGCTCCATGGTGTGAGAGCAGAGTCACCTTCTGCACTCTGATTCTTCACTTCTGCTTATAAAGGGCCTTGAACATCTGGGTACAATTGAAATAGCTGCTAATAATACGAGAAAGACAACAGATTTCTGTAGGGTAATAGGATAAAGGGCATTTTTAGGTGGATATTCCCCCCCTGCCCCGTGTAATATTTCTGATTTGTGAGACTCTGAAGACGTAGGTGGATTGTGCAGCTATGGGAGTTATATAAGGAGGAATTTAACTTGTGGTGGGAAGGTAAGTCCAAGAGAAGTTTTGACTATCTGTAACTTATGCAGTTAATCTTGCAGCAGAATTCATTTCAATAGTACCATGAAGAGCAAAATTGTTTTCCTAGAGAGAGAGAGAGAGAGAGAGAGTGTGTGTGTGAGTGTGTTTGCTTTTCCATTGTTTAGCATTCAGGTGCATTTGTGCGTTCTTTTAATTAAGATATAGGGAGGGAGCTTGAGTTAAGTGTCTGCCGTATTCCTGAATTGCGGTGTAGGTGGGAACGAAAGTGCTGGAAGCTGCAGCCCTGTTCCCAAGGGCACAAGCACGAGCAGCTCCTCCCTGCACCGCTCCTGGGCACGCGGCGAGGACGTTTTCCATGCAGAGCAAGAACACCCTGTCCTTTCCTACGGAGCAAGATTGGCGTGCTGTTATTATTCCGTGTCCGTCTGGAGCAATCCTGGCACGGGGCCACTGGCGGGCTGCGCTCTGCTGGCGCAGGAGCGGCGTGGGCTGCTCCCCAAGTTCTCCCGTCCTTTCTCCCTGCAGGGTCTCCCTGCGGGGAGACCTGCCACGCGCGGGAAGGTTCTTCAGCTAGAGAAATAGCCCGAGAGTTCACCAGTCATTTTAAAATGTTGATGTTGATTTCTGGCAGTTCACAGCAGACTTGTGTGCTTGGTGCCGAAGTTGCAATTTTAGAGAGACGCTGAGGTTGTGTGAGTGTCCCTGCTGGGCTCTCCCTGTGCCCGTGTATGGGCGCAGGATGCTCCCGTGGGTGGGAGCAGAGGGATTCCTCCCTGTGGCTTCCCGTGGCCAATGGGCATGCCCTGCTGAGGGCACAGACCAGCTCACGATGGGTTTTCAGCGAGCCCCCAGTCCATTCACCTTGCACTGGAAGCAGCATCGTCTGCCAGATGGGTGGGCTGGGAGCAGCGGCGGTTTCCGCCTCCTCATTCAATCTCCTGTCTGGGCTCCAGCCTTCCTCGCTGGAAACCTTGGCTTAGGCTGCTGCTCCCGAGGCTGCTTTACCACAGGCAGCTTCGTGCAGCTCAGAGCAACACATGGTCTATGTGAGGTCTCCTCGCTGCTCTGCTGCCTCTGCCTCTGTCCCAGCAGCCTGGGATAAACCTCAGTAACTGCAGTGACTGCCCCACTGCTTGGGTCTGCACTGGCTTTGAGGTGCTCGGAGAGAGGTGACCTTGAATGCATGTGGGATGGAGTAACTGAGCGGGGTAAAACTCAACAGCTCTGCTCCATCTGAGATAAAACTCAATAGCTCTGCTCCCCTTGGGGTTGCTTATAAAGTATTTGCATGGTCTGGAGTTGTTCACAGGGCTGCAACTTCGGAGTTTTCACTGGCACTTCTGAAGGATCCCCAGGAGAGCAGCTGAGGGTCTCAGGTTTTTATTGGTTCCAGTTTGCTTAAGTGTTGGAGTAAAACTCACCCCAAAGTTTGTCCTGACTTTAGAATCGGTGACAAAACTTCAACCAGAAGGTTTTCAGGGTTGCTGTTAAGATATGGAGGCAAAGTTTGTGTTCTGGATTCCACTAACTGCAAAGACTAAGTGCAGTGTTGGTAACGTGATAGAACCAAAGCAGGCTACTGTCTTGATCACCCAATGTCATTTACTCACTTAAGTCTTTCACTGATTTCAAAAGTGACATAACTTCATCTGGTGAAGCGAGGGGACAGATAGCTAGGGAACAAACTTAATGATTTGAAGCATTTTTACCACATGTGTTTTAGCTAACTCCTTCTATAGCTTCTGGTGCCTGCTGGGCAGTAGTGGTGAATTTATCCATGTAGAAGCAGGTTTGCAGAAAGGAGAGGAAGGCTTGGTCTACAGAAAGGAGAGCTGGTGACCCAGAGTAACAGGGTAAGTGTGAGCTCTGTCACATACAGCTTCCCTGCACCGTGCATAGTATGCATGGGCTAAAGGGCCATACCTAAAAAAGCATGCTAAATGCTTTTACATTTATTTTTTTTTAATACTCTTTAGTACAGGAAACAGGGAAATATGTCCCTGTGTACCTTCAGGAATGCAGATTATGTCTCCCCTGACCCACATTAATAAAAGCCCCAGCATCTTGGTGGGTGGGGAAATGAACATTGCAGAGCTTTTCTGTTTGCCTTTCCCAGCTAGTCTTTCTTCACTTGTTGGGCAGGTGTTAATAGAGAGCATTTAAGCATGTTAAAGAGATGGTACTTGTTATATCTGGAAACTTTTAAATTTAGGTTTCCGTTCCTTAAGCACTTAAGGGGAAAAGAAATGAAATATTTCCTTTTACATTTGATGTATAGTTCTACAGCCAGTAAATTTAAAACTGTGGCAGAATTTCTAAATATCATCTATGTAGCGTAAATGTAGAGTCTTGTTTTTCAGAACTGCTGGTTATCTACGAGTCTAGATCTTCTCAATGGTAACTGCTTTTGAATGAGAAATAATGACATGTTTCCTTTCCATGCGGAAATCAATAACTTGACATACTGTGCGTGCCTGTATATGTGTTCATGCAAATGTGGTTATGTATATCTAATGTATACGCGTCTACAGTCTACCCAGAACTTTCACCCAGTCTTTTACTTATGCATACTACATAGTAAGATAGCAATTCTCCTTTCTGATTTGGATTTCTTGACTATGATCTTAATTTGTTGTTGTTGTTGTTGTTTGGATTTTGTGTTTTTCTTTTAGCCTATCTCCTGCAACACAACCAGGTTAGGAGGGCCGTGGGGAGGACTTTGGCTCTTCTCATTCAGTGAAACATAACCCAAAAGCCATGGCTTGGTTCCGTGCTTCCATGCTTTGACATGCTTCATGTGTATGGAGGGTGGCCTTGGTTGCTTTCTTGTTCTGAGGGTCAGCGCTCCCTCAGTGACGCATCTGGAGTCGGCAGAGGCAGGAGCAGGCACCGGCCTCGGCTCCGGGGCAGCAGATGTAGCTGGGAGCTCCCTCGCGAGCGGGGAGGTTCCTCATCCCTCTCTTAATGCAAGGGAACCTGATCCGTTCCAGATGTGCGCACACTTAATGACTCGGGAAAGCGCTCCCCCAAAACCAGGCGTGCGCCACGGTCCAGTGCAGCCTTCTGCAGGAAGATCTGAAGTCTTCTGCCAGGCCCCTATCAGAGAGGCTCCTCACAGAGTTTATTAGCAAGTGAACGTTATGGAGGAGCTGTGGTTGGTGGCAGCTGGTGTTGCCTTAGAGAGTTGTCTGTCTTTCTCTGTTGAAGAAGATGTTGTTTTGAACACCACCATTTTAGTGTGATGCACTTCTAACACTTAAATGTAGCTTTAGAAAGGAGTAACACTGGCTAATGACAGTTACACTGACATTTTTTTTCTGGCCATTGTTTTCAATAGGATTTTACTGTGAGCACTTACTGTTCATTAGGAAAAACAGCATTCTCAGGGAATCTCAAAGAGTTAGTGTTATATCTCATAACTCTACTGCTACCAAGAAGGGTTCTCTTTTTTGCGTGTTGTGCTCTTAAGAGTAAAGAAGTTAGTGTAGAAGGGAAAGAGGGAGTGCCAATGATGATGTCAAATCATGGTAATCACATGGAGACATTTGTGTGGCATGTTTTGCATTTAGTATCAACTCTGCAAAAAAATGAATATCTTGTAACTTTCCATCACTTACTAAATTAGATCCTTACAGATTTTGCTCTGATGGATGTTGATTTATTTTTTAAGTGATAGTAACAGATGCTTTTATAAACTTCGTGAGGAATATTCCACAATAATAAAGTGTTTTTTTCCCCCCCTCTTTTCAGATATGTGTTTGTGATTGTTATAAAAACCCAGCAGGTTGTTTTGTGTGTCCTGATAATCTTTCAGCATTTCAAGAACATATGTTGAAGTTATGGCCAAAAGATTTTAACACTTCCTAGTACTCTCATATACTTGTCCCATTACTTCTGTATATAAAAGCAGCAACTCAAATTATTTGACTTCTCAAGTTAGTTTTTCAGTGGATCCTGCCTTGGAAATGCTTTTGCAAATGTTTATCTGCAGCAATAGTTTATTATTCACAACAGATTACAATTATTTTAATTCAGCCATTCCCTTGGTATGCCACTTACTGAACATGACTGCATCATGTTAGGTCCACCATAACACCCAGGGAAAGATTAGTCACGTTCAGTTGATACTTATTATAATTTTCATACGTTTTTACACTTATGGCAGTTTCTAGATTTTGTTTGAGTCTCTGGGTCATTTGTCCTCTCCGCAGCATAACTCCAAGAGGATTTTTGGAAGGTTTCTAGTATGTTAGAGTGAGCTTGCCTGGAGGAGAGACAAGGAACATTTGTATTAAAATGACGTGACAATATTTTGCACTTGATGTGTTTCCCTGTGCAATTGTCCTATAGTCTTCCACTATTTTACTCTCTATAAAATTATATAAACAGTAAGTCCTGTGAAAAGACTTCACATGAAGATTATAGGGTTTCCTGACAGGTGCAAAATACAGTACCAGAACCAGACATTTGGGAGATGCTGGTTCCCTGTTAGGCCCACTGTGCTCAGTGCCAGGCGTTTGGCACAGGCCTGTGGTAGCAGCCTCCAAGCTCTTGCAGAGCTGAGTTATGACAATCCTGTGGTAGGAAAGAACAAAGAAAATGTGAAAGTCACCAAGAGTTAAACTGCTCTAATTGTTTTGCCAACAGTGTTGATGACAAGACCGCCTACCTGGCGCTGGGAGCAGTGAGGAATATCTCGCTTAACGTTTCCATCGCTAACATTGGGGATGATGCCTACGACACCAACGTTTTCTTCAACTTTTCTGGGGAGCTCTTCTTCATCAAAATGTGGCAAAAGGTAAGAAAGGCAAATTTCGCTGTGAGCAAGCCTCCTAATGTTAAACTAGCCCACTTATGAATATGGGGATGCAGGGTGACCTAGTCCACACATCTGAAGCATTTAGGAATTATTTCTGGTTATACTGGGCTTGAATTTGTTCCAGACTCTTTACTGAGCTTGTTTCTTTTGTTGGCTTAATCCATGAAAATTACATCTTTGGCATTTCTGTAGAAGACAGCACTGTTATTTGAGGTGTGCTAATGAAAAGGAAGGGCTCTTTGGTTTGAGGCAGTTGAGAGAAAGAGGGAGCCTGGTCTGTAGGATGCTCAGTGGAGCTGAATACAAAGGCTGCCACTAGTTTGAATGAAGAGGGGTGCCAGGCTGCATTCACTAGTCCTGGTCACCTCCTCACCTGGGTTCCCAGTTTCTTTTTTGCAGAAACTGAAGTACAGGGCTTTTCGAGGATGTTCCTGGTCAAGGACTGGGTTTTGGCAAGGGCACAACGCTACATCCAGGAGCTCAAACACACTTCAGACAAGTACTTGGCTATTTACGTTAGCATGAGTTTCACTTAAAGATATGTTGTTGAAGAAGAAACATTGAATCAAGCTTTTACAAACTGATGGCCCCTAAAACTTGGAGAGCAACCTGTGAAAGTAGTTGTGTAAAATGAGAACTGCATAAGAAATAACATTTTGGCTATTTTTCTCCTAGTTTTTGCAGTGATTCATCTCTCTGCTGGAGCTCTGCTATTCTGTGTGAGCCCTGAGAGCAGTATTGGAAACAGTAGCATGATTGTTGCAAGTGGGATGAACTTAGTCCATTGGAACAGTGGCATTTTGCCAGTATTTGTCATATTTTGTAAAGAGGGATTATTATTCATTTCAGTTATTATAAACCTCTTGAACTGCCTCATTATAATAAACCAAAATATAATTTCTGATACATGTTAATTTTTATGCTGTGCAGTTTTGGTTATTACATCTCACATACAATTCCAAACCTTGAAAAACTTGTTTTTGGATTATAAACCTTATTTTTAGACACTATGTGCAGCAAGTATGCAGTTTATCGGGATAACAAAAAGCCAACCAAACAAGCAAACAAAAAAAAAAGGAGGAACAAAGCAGAAATGCCTCATGCCAATGTGCAATTTCTCCTTAATGGTAGTTTTGCATGAAGACTGTCAGGGCCTCATTCCCTTTGAAGTCAGTGGGAGAGTTTCCGTGGTTTTGCATTGGAAAAGAAACAGATCTTGATGTATGTGTTTTAACAGTTACTGTATTATTTTTTCTCCCCTCTGCTTATGTGTTGAATATTTAATACACAAAGTTACCTGGAATACCAGTTGGCTTAGCTCTTTATCAACAGCGCTGAAGGTGACAGCACTGTTTTCCCTGTGAGATTTTACCTGAAAAATGGGTCTAAAGCTGACTTGAAGCAGCTGTGCTGAATGCTGCCTAGAAAGAGCAGTTTTTGGAGGCAGATGACACTGTTGCAGGGTTATCTCACTACTCAATGTCTCCTCTGCTAGCAGGAGCTAGCATTTCTGTTTTAAAAACTTTAAAAAAACAAGTGCAAAATACTCATGGAACAACCATGCAGGCTTCCTCTTCACCATTCCTTGCAAACAGGAATGCTTGTTCACTTGTTCGGATAGAGCTTTTTGTTTGATAACTGTTTTACCAATGGTTTTGAAAAACCGAAGAGGTCTGTATTGGGCTATTTTATGTTTTCTTAATCAGCTCTTGCTTCAGAATGAACTAAAGTGTGGTTTGCCTCTCTGTCTGTCCAGATGGGAAACTGAATTACTACCTTATAGACTCAATTACAGTGTTTCATTTTCCCTAAGCTCTTGGAACAATGATTTTTTTGTAAGATATTATGGACTGCATGTTTCATAACCTACTCCCATCCCTTGACATCTATGCATAATAGGTACCGTGCAGTACTTGAAATAGATTTTGTTACTAGTTGAGCATTGCCCAGGCAAAAATCCAGAACAAAAAGTCTGAGTAAAAATGACAACTCATAAGAGTTGCCTTAGTGGAGTAATTTCAGCATGAAAAGAGCTGCTTCTTCTTTGGGGACACTCTTTGCAGCAAGTGCCTGTTAATGAATATCACTTAAATGAAAGAGAAAAAGAAAATGTCTTTTCCATGTGATTACTTAATACTGTTTCTCTGGGATTTCTCTACGGTATCTCAGAGAGCAATGACTGCTTGATGAGCTTTTATTATCTGTCTCTGTAGTCATTTCAAGATGCTGTGATTTTCCTGTTTGTGTTCCCTGTGTCTCCAGTAGAGCTTCTAGTAGACTGAGTGCGATTCCTTTAAATGAGTTACACTGAGAATAGAGAATGCAAAATTTTAATGCTCGTTCTCAACAGTTGGCTTCTTTAAGTAGTATAGGTATATGAGTAGTATAAGGTGTATGAGCAGTCGTTGAGACAAAAATGCCACAAAGTATGCTTGGAAAGAAAATGACACCTGATAATGATTAAGGCAGCATTCAGTTAAATGCTTTAGTGGGACTTGCCCACGCTCCTTCGTGGAGACTGAGATATCATGAGCTCTGATAGACAGGGTACCTGGCAGAGCGTTGTTGCTTCTCAGGGAGGCAAAAAAGTGTCCACAGGCTGATATTTAACAGGCTTGATTTATTCCACTGTGTGATTTTCCTTTTACTTCGCAGCCAGTCCTCCCCAGCTCCGTGGATGGAAGCCCAGAGTTTTCTTTCCACTGCTCCTGATGGACAGTCTGTAACAGAGAGGCACAGTGCGCAGCATCCGCTTTAAGGGGCAGTCTTTCCATCCCTGCTTGCTTTCCCTGCCGCATTTCTTACCCTGCCATCGCTATTGCCATCTAAAGTGGCAGACGTCACTAAACGTGGTTTGATATACAAGCTGTTCTTCGTTTCACAGTGATTGCATCCACTAATTTGTAGATACACTGGTGACAATACCATTGTTGGGGATGACAACGCTTACATACTTCTCCTCTTCACTTAGAAAGATTACTTTTTACCACGTTGAGTGGGAAGCATGAGACAGACCTGCTTCTGCGTAGAGTAGAACTTTTTATTCCTAAAAGTTTATTATCTCTTAATCTAAGCCTGATTTCAGGGAAGCATTCTTGCCCAGAGCTTGAAAAATTCTCCTAACAGAGCGGGGAGGGTATCACTTTGCCATAAGGGAGACGGCAGAGTGATGCTTGTGTGTTAAGGTGCCTGGGAAGGGAATTAGAAACTATCCTGTTGATTTCTACATCACTTTGAGTCACTTTGCAGTAGGGTCACTACCTATGGACTTCTTTGTAGTGTCAGACACCACTCTGCATGCTCCTGGCCACGGGTCCAGCTCTTACCATCGCCTCTCCACCATCCCTTGGGTTAGTTTTCTGTGAGCTCAGTGAACTGAGCTGGGGCTTCCTGAGGGCTGAAACAGGTACGAGGTAGGTGCAAAGTGGAAGTACCCAACTGAGCAGCTGAGGTTGAGAAGGGGGCGCAGGCAGGACCATATCATTTGACAGCAACCGTCTATTAAATCAGCTCAGGTCCAGCATGTATTTCACAGCAAGGACATAAAGATGACATGTAGCACCGCTAAGAGCAGCAGTAACAGCCCTCGGTGCTAATCTCTCACTGCTCTTAAGGAGCCGCACAGGGGCTGCCTGGAGCCTGAGAGCTAACCCCCTTCAGCGCGCGCTGCAGAGAGAGGTCAGGAAATCCCATTGCGACAGGCATTTCCAGCCAGGGATTATGTGGTGATGTCGGAGCGGCTCCCAACCTCCCCGGCCAGCTGCGATGCTCCTGCTGCTCCGTGCCGCTTGCGCAAGCAGCAGCTGAAGTCAACGGGGCTGGAGCGGGCAGAGAGAAAGCAGCAAGGCTACGGTTTCCTTCGATGCCGTCACTTCTCCGAATTCCTTAGTGAGCATATGAAGCTTTTTTTTTTTTTTTTTTTTTTTTCCTGATTATGAATATCCGAATATTTCGGAGTCACGTTGCTTGCGTTCAGGGGTTTTTCTGCTGCTACGCCAGGCTGTGATACCGGCTGTTCCTCGGCTTGCAGAGGCTGCGGCGCTTTGGGTGAGAGCTGCCTGTGGACGCGGGGCTGGGAGCGCGCGGAGGAGGAGCCCACGCGCACAGAGCCTCATTTTTTCCAACTGGAAATTCTCTTATGCTGGTTTCCAGTGCTGCTCATACTTCCAAAGAGTTTTAGGAGGGTACTGATAAAGCACAAAAGCCAAGGACCTGTGCCTCCTTCAGCATCCAGCTGTGCTGGTGGGAGGAACTGGTTATTCCTTCCTGATTATTCATCGTGGCTCTCTTTTTCCAGCTGTTTTTGCCCCTTTACATCTACTGGCGGAGAAGTTAATGCGGTTGCTCCCAGTTCATATCCAGCTGGTTAGTTGAAACCTTTTAAATTAGTGATTTGAGTTAATCCAGCTGATTTTGTGGGGAATGAGCTGGAATTGCTCCCCTGAACCACTCTGCCAGAATGTGAGAGGGGGGGAATGATGCCAAGCAGCATGGAAGCTGTGACCTCTTCCGCTGACACAAGCACATCTGGGAGATTGCCCAAGCAATATATCACTTAACCAAGGGGATTTGAACCCTTTTTCTGGGAGAATTTTTGGAACCAGGACTTGGGAATATCAATAGTATGGCAGGACTGCCACGGGCTTCTTCTCCATTTTCATGAATCTAATTGATTTTTACTCTGGATTTCGCCACAACATTTTTCATCCCTGAGCAAAAATTGTGTAATTTCTTAATTGGTATAAAAAAAAAAAAAAAAAAGACCTTCAGTTCAACCTGACTTCATTGTTTATTTTATTTATTTTTTTCTGTGAATGCTCAGTGAAAAATTCAACTTTTATCCTTCCCTAGGGATCAGTAAGGAGCAAGTCTTTTCAGGCCAGAGGTTGTTACAGCCGTATAATATTCTTATAGCAGGTAGTAATTGAAGTTCAAATTTTTGATCCTGAATTTACCCTCGAGATTCACTTATCATTCCCCAGCTCAAGGAATGGGCCTTGAAAATTGGGTTGAGTTGTGTAATTAATACTGGTAGGAGTCTTAAAAATGTGCATGTATTTTGCTTTGATTTATCATGTGTATCTAATAAGAAATCATCTTTATTTTTCTTAATGAATCCACTCAATGAATAGAATGCAGAATTTGGCAGGCCTCTTAATTGGACATACATGTAAAGAGTGGTTTTAGGGAATAGTCTGGGATGCTCTGTGCGACTTGGATTATTAATAATGGCTTCGTTCAGCTGTCTAACCCTTGCTGTTTTCTTGGGCCTGTGAGAAGAATGATTTTCTTGAAAAAAGAAGATGCGTGGATGAGTATGTGTATTTTTGCAGAAGGTAAATGAGAGCCAGGGCTGTGCTAAGAGTGATTCCCAACCCAAGAGTGATTCCCACACTGGGCAGGGCCAAGGGTGCTACAAGCTCAACTTCATGCTCGTTGTGTTCCTTCAAAGGCAACGTTATCCATAGTGGAGAGATGGCCAGCATCTTTTCTATGTGCCCATGTTTTAAATTGTCAAAGCTTAAACAACACCTGCAAAGGCTGTAAAGTAACAAATGATTTTTGCAGCTTTCTAGGGCTTTCTTTATAGCATGAAGTTTTGGGGTTTGAACTTTATTTCTGTTGCAATCTGAAACTAAAAGTTTATCTAATTTTTGGTACAAAAGGTCAATTCTGTCCTCATAGGCATTTTTAGTCACTTTTAAGGAAGGCAGCTGAAGACAGTGCTACAAGATAAATGTCATCCTGAGGTGAAAATCAGATAGAGTTGTAAGTGATCTATATATTTTAAGTTGACGACATCCCTGTGCTGTGTGGCAGGAAGTGGTGGTAATTACTCCTTTCCATCCGGTTGTTCAGGTCATCTCCTGTGATGCTAGTAGGCTTTATAAAAGAAATTGAATCCCTCTTTTTTAATTACTGTTTTTAAACCCAAGGCACGGACTTGCAGTCATACTTCAGGCATAGCCTCTCTGAAGTCATCAGGAGTTTCATCTACAGAAATAAATTTTGCCTTATTTCAGTTGCAGTCAAGAAGACCAGCAAAGAGTTGAAGAGCTTTTAGCTAAAAGTCCAAAGAGGGACTAGTTCTGCTAAAGGAATTAAGAGCTTTGCTTTCCGTCAGGTTGATAATGGTGCATTCTGATACTGTGACTCTCATGAACTTCCTGGGCAATACGGCTGTGAATGAAAAGTCCTGGCCTTTATTTTTTTTTCTTTTGTTTCCTCTCTCTCTTTCTTGGTCATTGTTTCCTTTTTTCCTTTCCTTGGAAAATAGAGTAAGAAAGCTCTCAAGGGAATCTTCATTTCTTCTTGAGGATTAGGTAAAGCGAGCTCCTTCCTGTCTGCACTTCGGCCTTTGTGCAGCTGAAAGGTAATGGCTTAACCTTGGGTTCAGCTGGGATCAATCTAAATTCATATTAGCAGAAATAAGCATGTTAAACCTCTCTCTGAGGAATACCCTGGGGTATTCCTCTTTTTTTCCTCTTTTTTCCTTTTTTTCCCCCTTCTTTACTTTTCTCTTTTTCCTCTTCTCCCCGTTCTTCTCTCCCCGTTCTTCTCTCTCCTTCTCCTTTTTTCTTCTTTTCTTCAGAGCAGTTCCCCCAAAGCAGGAGAGTGAGCTCAAGGCAGAGGGGAAGGGAGGACAGTATTTGGCACAAGCTCCGTGGTTCCCCGGGGTGTGCGGTGGGGCCAGGGGACGCGTTGGGGACCCCCATGCCAAGCGGTCCCAGCGGCTGTTAGCCACGAGCTCCCCAACCAGCCACATTTTCACAGCCTGACTTTGGAGGAATCCAGAAAGCCCCCGTGTGACTCCTGGCTGCAACCAGCTGCAGAGCAACGATTCAGTAATTTCCACTTAGCGAGGGGAGAGGCAGCGCACTGAAACACTGCTCTGGAAAGCAGAGCAGCACCTCTTAACGTAAAGCCTTGCAAGTCCACTGTTAAGCTTTTGTTTTAAACAAGAATCGCCAATAAAACACAAACCTGTTTCAATATCCTGTGTAGTATAGATAATTACATATATCGCTGAACTTCAGCACTGTCACTAAATTATGTAGTATCTATCATGTCAGTGCTTCTTGCTGTGGAAGTAGTCCTCATGCACCTTTTGTTTGTGTTTCTGAGAGAGAAAGAGTAAAAAAAATATGAGAACCTGTGTGTATTTTAAAAGACATTCCTGGGGTTTCAGATTTGGCTTTGGGGATTGGTGGCTGTAGGTTGTGTTAAAGATCGTGGGGAAATACTAAATGCCAAACTCATTACAACAGTTAAAGCCTTAATATTGTTCTTTTCGTACAAATATCACTGGGTAAGAAGGGGGAAAACTTGATTTTCTTGATTACATTTCCCCATACAGATTGCTTTTCATTTTTTATTTTAAGCTTCTTTTTTTGCCTTTTTTTTTTTCCACCACAGTAAGTATAGTTGATGATAAGTGAATTTATTTACTGAACCTTCTGTGAATTTAAGGTTTTCATTATAAAACCAAGTAAGAGTGATTAGCTGTGCTTGAGGTGAGTATACCTGTAATCAGGAAAATTCAAAGTTAATGCACAGGAAGTCTGACCGTATAGGCTGACATTTGCTATATGTGCTTTCAAAAATGCTAGAAGGAAATTAGTATTGATTTCTTTTTTTTTTCTTTTTTTTTTCCCTGCTATTGATTTTAAGGAAAGCATGATTTATAGATGTTTTTGTATATCAGCAATGTGGATTGATACAATATCAGCAACGTGGGGTATTTGTAATAGCAGAAAAGTAGTTTTCCTCTTAATGCTGCCTTGCATCCATGATTCAATAGGGTTACATATGTGTATAGGAACGTATGCATTAACATGCGCAGATAAGAGGCTGCCCAATTTGGGGGCTTTTTTTTCTCTGATCATTTCTTGGTCACTGATTTTTCACTTGGGTTTTCTGAGAGCCTGGACTCACTTACATGGGAATGTAATGCTATTATTAAGCTGATCGTAGTATCCCTATATGTAGATGATGAGGGAATAATCCAGCCTACGAGTACATGGAGGACACCACCGTGTTTGGATTAGATTTAGTCCGAGTTTCCACTTTTGTCTTTGGGTGTATTGGTATCTCCCGGGCTGTTGTTGGTGCTGTGGTATTTGCGGCCAGCCCTGGTAGCCCACTGGAGAGGAGCACCCAGAGCTGTGTTTGTCTAGCAGATGGTAGGAGCTGAGCTGGCCAGTTTACTTTGCAGTTATTTTGTTCCTGTTTATTCATGTTCCTGCTGTTGGATGCAGGAGGCTGTCGCCCACGTGGTGCCAGGAATGACATTGCGTGCCTTGAAAAGGGAGAGCTCTGTATCTCCTGGAATAAATGAGAAAGCCACCTCGGAAAACAAGCCATTTGTTGCCATTACTTGAAATATTCTAAGTAAGATGGGGAAGGTATCTAGACAACTGACTGTCTGGTTCCAGGGAGGGGATGATTTTTATTTTCTAGCATCCTGCTGTCTATCCTAGGAAGCAAACAAGAGGAGATGGTTCTTCACACGATATGTGAAAAAAAGTGCATGGCTGCTAAAGGAGTAAACAAGTTTGTTGAAGAAGAATCCATGGATGTTTCTGATATGCATAAGAAACAGATCTGGCTCAGAACATCTTTGAGTCAACAGTCTAGAGGCAGAGAGAGTACTTGGAGAGCGAGAGAATAGCTTCACTCTTGTGCACTGCAGCACTGCATTTAGCATGGTAGAGACTGTGTCCAGGGCTATCAAGCTTAGTTATGTTCCTCTCTGCTTCTCTGTGGGGCTGGGAAGATGATGCTGGTATTTTCC
>JAVCKT010021263.1:0-11913 GCA_032273925.1 Rhynchotus rufescens
TAAAATATAAACAAATGGGTATTAAACAACTCATTTCTTGTCAGCATAATCTTGCTATTCATAGAAAATTACAAATATTTTCTTTATAACTCAACCATACAAAATAAAGCTGTATTTTTAACTTAAAATAATGATTGTAGTGAAAGAATATTAAGAAAAAAATATGATTGGATGATGATCACCTAAGAGAAAATAAATATACTACCTGAAGCAAAAGTTAAATATTATTGTAAATGTATTTCACCTGTAAGGATTACAGTATTAAATCATAATAAGCATCAACATTTTGAGAAGTGTTCTTTTGAACTGCTTTGGCACCTAAAGGAAGGTGCAAGAGAATCTTAAGATAGTTATGTAAATAGATATATGGAATTATATCTATTATGAATATGTTAATTAATTGAATTAAAACAATCAACAGAATGATAGGAACTTTACTTTCTATAGCCCTGAGTGACAACACCTCATAATGCCTTACTTAATACATTACTTAGTTAATATATTTCCTCATTAGAAAGAAAGAATCTTCTAGTTTGTGGAGAAACAACCCCATAAGTAGGTAACTTGCAGTCTTTGCATAACTGCCGTTCTCCCTTTTTTGCTTTTCAGTTCAGAAGCAAAAGAAGGTATTTAAGCAGCAGGCATCATGTATCATGTGCCTAATCTAAAAATAAGAATGACTCTTGAGAAAGAGTAGGAACATGAGAACAAATTTAACCATGGAAAAAGGCCAAGAAAAAGGAACAGCACTTTTTAATGCAATCCATGAGCCACAACTTCCATGACAGATTATGAAATTCTTACTTATGAAATTCTTACTTATTGAAATAAGAGTGCTTCACAGGTAACTTGTTCTGGTGGCCTCATTAACCCCCAATACTGTGAGAAGAATAAACAGTTTCCCTGGCAGAATTCATTCAAGCACAGGAGATGACATTTCAGAGTTCTGACAGAAAAAAGGCAAAGCTTCATAAAAGGCATAGACTGAAAAACTTGCTCTTTTGAATAATACTGCCAAAAACTTCCTCCAGTTCTTTGAAATACATGTAACACTGTAACACTGGAATCTTTAAAATTTTATTTTTCTTATTGTAATTATTGAATATATTTGGGCAGATTCTGTCATTCCTCTCTTCAACAGATCACAATAAAACAAAATATTTTTTTCATATTGTTTTGTTTCCACAAATATATTGCTATAGTGTGCATCTAAATGAATCTCTTTGTCTCTCTCAGCGAATGACCATGGCTTTTTAAAAGCATGGTAATATTATATGAATTCTTTGCAGCTTTGCCTTGTTTAAAAGTCTACAGCAGACCATTACACAAATGTTCTATCATTACTGAAATACTATGAACAGACTAGTACTGAAAAAGTACAGAATAAAAAAGTGAAAATATTGCAGAAGCTTTCATATCCAGAAGACATAAGAAGGCATACCATCCAGTGAAATATTTAAGCTAAGGCCATCTGGTTTATCAAAAAATTATTTATCAAAGAAGTTTTAGGATGACCAGATAATGATTAATAAGTATCTGAAACATTTCTCTGTAAGTGATACAGGTCTCCGTGATACATTACTCTTTTTCTGTCCAGACTTTTATACCTTGCTCCTCTTATCTGATCACCTTTCTACACTGCAGTATACAGTCTAGAAAGATTTCTATACTGACCCACTTACGTGTCTGTAAAAGAAGCTAAATGAACTCACGTTGGATAAATGGGCTATATATATTTTAACAGAAGTAGAAAGGTACTTCTAGATGAGTTGGTGGAAACGTCATTCAGGAAAGTCATCAGGAAGGTCTTCCCAAGTGCCCCATGATTGCAAGGCTTGTTTAATAGAAAACGCACAGCCGGCTATTGGGAACACAGATTAGCAGTGTGTAGAGCTGCCCATGCCAGGGACTGTCCTCCTCGTTTAACACCTAGCTCACTACTGCTGGCTCCTGGACTCCTGTGTGATCAGCTAGGTCGTGGGGAAGCTGTACCCAGAGGCTTATATTCACAAACAGGCTGGTCCTAACCTTGTGATTTGGAAGCTCTTCCGAAAGGAAGAACATGTGGATTTGAATCATTTGAAGTTGGAGGATGCACAAAATCCAGGTGACCCACTATTTACTAAGAAGTTTGTAAGAAGTGTATAAGCAATTTCTATTGTGTTTTAAATAAAGAGTTTGGACATTGGAAGAAAGAAGGCACTATTTATATGTGGATTCTACCAATGCAAGCGTGCAGAGAGGACTGAAAGAACCAAGAATTTTTCTTGAACTGTTCTGAATCTCCACTACAATAACCACCTACCTAATTAGCACAATAGCTGGAATGAATCCTATTTCTGGACTTTCAATGTGTAAAAAGCTTAGACATCTTTTTAGAACTGTAATATTCACTAAAGAATTCAAACTCTTATATTTAAGATAGAGTATCAAATCATTGATTATCAATGGTCGCATGATGGTGAATCACATTCATTATCATGGTCACATGAGCATTTTGGTTTGGTTCATGAGTGCATTTTTGACATAAATCTTCTGATTATCCTCACCTACCACCCTTTGGTTTTCACGGCAGAGCATTCCCAGAGCATATTTAATTTTAAATAACACTAAATGAGAAAATGTTTCAGCCACCAGTGGTTAGTCAGTCCATAGGATTAGGGTACAAATTGTGTAAAGTAAAACCTTTGAAACCCATGTAAAATGCAGAAGTCCTGTATGTTGCCTCCTTTGCTCTGCACATCTACTACTGTTGTGTTGCACAGCTTGCTAATGTAGACACAGTCTCTGCCTTTGTGAATTTAGCTCTGCCACCTGATTCTTTCTTTCTTAGCAGTTTTCCTACTGAATGTGTGGACTGTTTGAGACAAAGTTTGTCTTGCTGAAAAGAAACACTTAAGTCTTCAACATGAAATAATCCACATATGGTAGAGTCAAAGCTGGAACATTCTTCTGATTCTTTTTGACCTTTATTTTAAACTCCTGTGCTATGCAGACACGGTAGTCAACTAAAACATGCTCTGCTTTTGAATTGGTCCTTAGAAGAGGGTTCTTCAACTAAATGTGAAGGATGGAGCGCAAGCTTGTAGTGCTTAAGCAACTGTTTGATTAAACAACTATTGAATTATAAACATAATCTCTGCAAGAGACAGGAGAGCAGGAACTTGGAAAGCAGAAAATCCTTGAAGCATGGGAAGATAAGTAGCACAAAATCATTCTTCGCTCAGAACACCACACTACTTGTTTTTCAAAATGATCCTTGCAAAACAGATCACTTCAGCTTTCTGGAAGAAAAAAAAATTCAAGAACCACCTGACACCAGTTATAGCTGCGGCTCCACACCAGGAGCAGGTGTGTTCCACTGATACCGTGGTAGCAGAACAGTGAATCGTGCTTATAGATAGCCAAGGAGGAAATGGGAGGCTAGATCCTGGTGTCTATGAGAATGCATAGCACATACTGCTGTCTTACAGATTAATGATTCTCAGGAACTATGTGTTAATAATGATTTAAATGAGTCGGCCTAGCACCTACTGTGTCCAAGCACAGGACACAAGTCAGTACATTTAGTTGTTTTACATAGGAAAAAAGTAGTTCTTATAAGAATACACGAAGATTTTGTTTAGGATTACATCACCAAAAAAACAAAAAAAAAAAAAAAAAAAAAAAAAAAAAAAGCTGTACACTGAAATTACAATTCAGATTTTAAATGGAAAAATAAAATATAGTCTTTCTTGAAAGAAGTATATTCTAGTAGCAAATTGTTTTAAAACACAGTTATTAATTCAAAACAAGCCACCAAGCCACTATCTGCTTACATATGATTAAAATAACATTTATTTTCTAAAATAGTCTGTAAATGAAATATACCAAAGTTATTTTTAGTGTATTAAATAGTTAATTTCTGCTTTCCACATTGAAGTAAATTCATTTTGGTAAGAAGCAAGATAAAGTAAGATACGCAAAATAAAACAAAATAATGAACAAGAGATATGGAAACTTTCCCAAACTGTTTATCACAGGAAACTTACATCTAGTAGCGTGTGGAGATGCTGATCCTGGAAAACACTGTGAAGAAAATCTAAGTCTTTTTCACTGCAATCTGTAAGTGCATGAATTTCCTCCAGGCTGTCTAGCACCTGTGAAACTGCTCCTATGGGGCAATAAACAGAAGAAAAAAAAATCAATAGAGCAAAGACTCATGGTAAACTGAACTTTGGAAAAGGAAACTTTCACTTCATATTTCTTCCAGTATAACAGGAACAGGAACTTTTTTTAAAAAACAGTGTTTCACAGGAAATTTCACTGAATAAACATTATCCATTTCAACAGTGCCCATATATATTGTGATTGCTTGTAAAAAAAAAACAGATTAGCTTATACAAGATTAAAACATGTTTGTATTATGCTTTGCTTGGTTCTATTTTAGCCTGTTTTCCTAAGGCCATCTAATGTAGTCAGTTTATTTGTTGATTTGTCCCACCATTCTCTCCCCTACCTCCCTTTTCCTCAACTTTGAATTGTTGGCCAGTTTCACACATATCTACCAGAAAGGCAAAAGTCATTGAAAAGAGTGATGTTCTCACAAATTCTTTTGAAACTCAGCATCTAGATAAAGGGGGGAAAGACCTGGACTGCTGCATCAGCTCAAGAGAAAGAGAGTGCTGCAACACGAGCTCCATTATTTGTCCTGTTTGACCTGCTTGCCTGGTTATCTCAGAGCAGTTATAGCCCTGGTTACCGTGGGCCCAGGGGATTGTTTTGGGTCGCAGGAAAAAGGGTGTTTTTTATATGGGATCAGGGTGAAAAGAAGACGTGAAGAATATGGAGGCAAAGTGGAGAAACAGGAGGCACTGTGGACTGTGAACTCCACGAGGAGAGCTGAACTCACTGCATAGGAGGGTAAAGAAACACAAAACAAATCCAGGGTGGATGAGCCCATATCATTTCCTCATGGAACAATGTATTTTCAAAGGTAGTTATCAGTGACCACTGACACTTGTGTGCATTACTAGAATGTTCTCAACAACTTATCTGAACATCTGCAGACCACAGTTCCTCCATCATCCTGCCGCAGGCATCTGGAAGGATCATCACCCTATCCTGTATCAGTCTGCAAAGATGCCCTGCCCGACAGTACAACGTTGAATGCACTTCCACGAATAAATTCTTTATTCTGCATAGAGAGTTCTATACATCCTGTATTATAGTAACTTCTCCTTCGTATATATGTTGTTTATTTTGGCAGCGTACTGCTATGAAGATAGTCAGCTCATATATGAGGTTCTGAAGATTGCTGTATATCTTGAAACTCCAGACTCTGTCGTATGAGCACCCCTTACCAGCCTTCCTTCTCTGCAAGCCTTTTGCAATTCACTGTATTTGAAGAATTGAATAAAGACAAACAACCCCCAACCTCTCCAACCACAATGAGACAAGCTAAATCAGTAACTTCTCTGCAAACTTTGAAAAACTGGAATAAACATGACAGAGCACACAAAAAACACTGGGTAAGAATTGGGACCTCAGGGCTTAGGAGTAAATTACAAATTTAGAAAATCTTGCAATGCATTTAGCACAGCTCTCAACCTGAGACTCTCCTGCACATATGTGAAGGATAACATATAACTCCTTTGATCTTGGCTGTGAGACACAGCTGACTACACAGCTCAGCAAATAAATTACTAATCAGCCACATTGGTATTAATGTAAGTTATATTCTTTTGAAAACATGGTGGCTGGACACTAAAGAAGAACAAGACTAATTGTTTGCTTTCTCCTGGTGCTCAGAAAAAGGGAAAAACCTGCTCCACGTGTGCCGGTGAACAACCAAGCTCTAGCTGGAGGGAAACTGCTCCCCTCCTCTGCCTGCTCCTCCTCCGGCAGCCCTCGAGGCAGAGCACAAAACTGGAGGGAATAAAGAGCCTGTGAACCTGCTGATCAGGACACGGCTGCAGCTAAGCTTCGAAAGTGCAGAAGAAAATGATTTTGCTGAGTTTGTTTACTCAGGGTTTTGAAGAGGGAGAGAAGATCCAATTCGGCCTAAAAAGTCTTTCAGAAGAGTTTCAACTGCAGATGGAAGATTATATAAAATAAAATTAACTGTTTCTTTTTTTATCGCTCAGCCTTTGGATGCATGCCAGTGTGAATTCCTACACAGGAGATCAGTAAGCCATATTCCTTCTTAAAGAAGAGACTTTTAATTTATTTTTATTTTCTTTCCACGTGCCACCACAGCATCAGCACAATATGTGACAATTTTGTATTTTGGCGTACACTATATCTCCCAGATGTTATTACATGTCTACAGCTGGATGCAGATGAGAAAATTATCCTTTCATTTAAAGAGTGTCCCCTTTAATTAATGATATATACCAGTGTATTATGTACATAATGATGTAATTTGCCCTTTCATTGGGACAGAGATAGGCTAGTGGTATCTGAAGAGTCTGAAGGATTGGAGTGTAATACAGTGCTCAAACACACCTTCCTCTCTTTCAGCATGGAACCTACTTTACAGAAGAAATCAACAGACTGAGTTGAAACTCAGACATGCAGTCTTAGAAATATCTCATGCAGAGAAATCATAGGTAGTGAAACCATGTCTCAAAGGCCTGGAGCACTGGTTGCTCATAAAAAGCCTATTTGAAGTAACTTGTTCAAGAGCTGCTCAAGGAGAGACTCTAAACCTTCAGGAGGACACTTTGGACCCTACATAGGAGATGGTCAGTTCAGTGTAGCTTTAGATTCAAATTTAAATTCAGCGTGGCCTTAAAAATTTCACAAGTAGCCTGATTACATCTGACTAAATCTGGCTGTATTGGAGTGAAAAATGCTGTTACAGTTACGAGATGGAACAAATACCAATTCCACCTGCTTTGGCTGCAGCTTCAGAAATTGATACTGAGTCATCTTCAATTGAAAAATCTGACCAGAAAATACCAGTCTGGTCTGATTGTTCTGCTTGTAAGCATAAGCCTTTTACTCAGTTACTTTTCTGGAACCATCTGGTAGCAAAAAACAATTCTCAGAGGTCAATGATTAGTCAATCACATTCAGTCACTGCAAGCCTGGAACCAGTACCTTATGCTTCTGGGATATCATGTCTGGGCATCCTGAAGAACAAAAATATCACCACAAAACCAGGCATATCCAAGGGACTAAGCTGCTGAAATGTCACCTCTTAACTATCGTGATTAGGAAGATCTTAATTTCTCTACCATGAGAGAAAAGCTGTATATAAAGCTGCCATAGAAAGGTGTATATCAGAAACCTATCACCTTTTTGATTGTAAAAGTTGTCTGCATAAGGAGCTTACAGTGTTTTCCAAGGTAGTCAGGCTTATGATAGTTGTCTGCAGTCACTACTAGTATGTGAAATGTTTTTACAGTTAATAGAATTACTGCTTAAATGTGACTGCTTTTAATGTGGGGTAAAGTGAGTGCCTTTCTTCTTACTGAGGAAGAAAATCTCTGTAAATTAGACTTATTTTCTTTGTTAGGCAATAACCTGGCATTATTTCTTCACCCAATGTGCTGCAAAAGTTATCATTGTTATGTCCTACAGAATCTGTTATCTAATTCACAGAGAAGGCTGTTAAGAAGAGTCCTCTGTTATGACTGAATTCTATCTCTACAGTCCTTGCAGTTCTCACAGGAAGCCCTTGAAATGATCTGAGGTCATTAAGCATCACAGCCACTGCTTCATCAAGTTGCAAGCAGCACAAGCCTTGGGATGGTGCTATAGAGTGCTTTTGTTCTGGCATTCAGTTATTCTTCTTATTTGGTACAGATGATTTGCCTTGAGCAGCTGACCTCTACAACTGGGAAGGAGCTGCTTACTTATTCTCTTAAAAAGAAAAAAAAAAAGTCTTTAAAGTAATATTCAAAGATAAGAAGCTTCCACTGAAATCCCATGACTTGCATGTTCTTACAAAGCTTACAAAGCTGAGGAACATACTGAAATCTGCTTTGCACCTGAGACTTTATCTCTGCGACCAAGTCAGCTGAACTCAGGAGCAGCAGGATGTACTGAACCTAGCACACTGAGAAACATCTTTGGGTGATGGGTTCTATCTGATGAACAGGGCATAAAGCCCTGCCTGACCAGACCATTTGACTCAGATGTTTGCAGTGATTCGGTGCCCTGTGACAAAAGCCTTCTGAAGGTTTCCATAAAGAATGTGGAATTGGCGAGCTAATTTTCCAGATTACACCTTGTTTTCATAAGCATGAGAAGGGATTTGAGGAATGTATCTGAAATTCTGTGGATATAAGGGTACTTATACATTAATATCACGTACTATTCAAAAACCCCAACTGATCTAATACACCTGAAGTTTTCTTCAGTGTAAGCCATCCAAGGGATGTTCATCTTATTGTCACAGACTCAAAATGTACATCACTGATACTGATTTCAAAAGCAAAACTTCTGAGATCGTGTGTGGAAAAAGTAAATACTAACCAACAGAAAAATTAATATTTTACTTCATATTTTGAGCTCAGCATATCTTAAATATGAGCAATGCAGGGCTCTGTTAATGTTTCACTGAATTAACGTTTCACTGACTTCCATGCAGATTTCAAGTGGAATGGATTCCACTGAAATCCATGGCATTCGAAGACTTCCAAGTAGATTGAGATAGGCAGCAAAGAATACACACCAAACACTATTAGCTAGAAAGCATATACATATTTTAAAGGTGATAGGAAAGAAAATACAGCTCCTTAACTACCTACTCCAAGTACACCACTTAAAACAAACCAGTATGATTATTATTATATTTTGAATTGAGTCATTCATGTTTACGGCTTTGATAAAAACAGAATGGAAAGATTATAGCTTGGTACTGATGTTGTACTGATGTATTATAGCATTGACAGAAGAATATAACTGCAGTTGTGTGTGAATAATATGATGATGCTGAAAAAAAATGTATTTCTGCTTATGCATATATATAAAATGTGTGCTAAATACATGAAAAAAATCACACCTGAAGTCCCTGAACTAAATAGTTCTAGTAGCTGTATTGTTAAAGTTGCAGTTCTGTATGAACCACCCACAAAACCTCAAACTGAGAGGTGAAGAATATATACACTGAAAGTAAAAAACAATCCCAGCCTTCAAAGCATGGGCATTTCAGAAAGCAGCATTTAGAGTTCACTTTCAAATAGTTAGAAATTGTTAGATTTTAGAACTATCCTTTAGAAAGGTTAAATCATTAGAGAATTGCTGAATGAAGATACTCACAGTCACATGAAAAGACCACCTATGTAATCTTTGGGCATTATTATAAAGTAAAGGTCTTTGGAGAAATATGATTATGTAGGTATTTTGCAACATTGATGGAGTACACCTGATGACATGATTGTGACTTCGTTTTTCTCAGGGTAAGATTTGAAAGATTTGCATTGGATTTTTTTCCCATATATTACAAATAATCAAAGAATCTTTGCTTCTGCATTAAAGACCAAAACACTACTTTTATCTTTAAATTACCTATATAGTGATAACCGTAAAAAATCAGTGCCTCAGTGGTTTTGTTTGGCTGACATTTGATTAGAATATACTAAAAAAAAAAACCAAAAACCCAAGACATAAATATTTAAGTTGGTAACATTGCCATGGAAATGATGGGATCTCTGCTGATGTTTTTAAATTACATATTTGTACATATTACATATATACATAATTGTATATACATTAAAACTGACTACTTTAGTCAAGCAGTTTTTCTAGGCTCAAAAATAAGAAAACTGCGCAGTTCCCACATTACATACTAGCCCAGATTTGCTTTGGTAGCTGGGGATAGGAATTAATAATTAGTAAGAAAGAATGCTTGTTGGCCCTGCAAAGGAAATATGAAATATATTGTGCCAGTATAACTTTGTATTTTAAGAGAACACCAGCTGAGGACCAGGCAGTCTTCATCAGTACAAACCACATCTGCACGAATCCCTGGAGCTCGGATGCCTCCAAACCCACAGGATAATTTGTTGCTCCCTGCTGCTCACTACACTCCAGTGCAAATATCTTTGCAAGCATGGATAAGAGCTGAAGTGCATGTCGATATATACCTTGAACAGTTTAAAAAGAGGATGCATGTTTCACATATAGTCATAACAGTGGCACTTAAGGATCCTCCTCTATCCTAGTTTGAGCTCTGCAGTGTTTCCCAGACTCCTCCTTCCTGGTCGAGGAAGTCAAATTCAGTCAAGGTCCTGAACAGTCAAATTTACATATTTTGTAGAGTTACAATTACAGCCTTCCAAGGACACAGATCTAGGAATACTATGGGAAAGCAGTTAAGAGAATAAAATATGTATATGTGTATGTGTGTGTGTATGCGTACACACATGCACACTATATATATGCATAGATATATATAATTTAAAGTGACTTTATATATATAAATTCAGGTAAAGTCTAAGAACAGAACTAGGTTTATGGTGACCTATAATGAAATTGCGCCTCACTTTTTATGGCTGGCATTTTGAGAGGCTGAATTTGTGGTTTTGGGAATTGTTGTTTATATCTAATTGTAGAATTTCTAGAAATTTAACATTTCACACTCCTTTCTGCATAAAGCTACTTCTGCTTAATACAGGATTCAGGTGTATGTGCTTGAACTTTGACTCTCTCACAAAGACTAATGCAGCTAATTCAAAGCGCAATGTCCTCTGTACAAGTCAGTAATACTTGTTCTTTAAGGAAACAGTTATTCAAATTAAACTGTATGCAGTTTCAAATTAACTGTATGTACATACACAATGAATATGGAAATATCACATATCACATAAATACACAGGATGATCAGGAAAGTCCATGCAAAGGTATTGCAAGAAAATAATACATGACTAATAGTATAGAAGATATATATAAGGTTAAGATAAGATTAAGATAACAGTATAGAAGATATACGAAAGTATAGAAGATATCTCTTAGCATACAAGAGAAAAAAAATAGTCCACAAAAATATTAATTCAGGAATTAACAGGCAAACCCAAACCATTTTATCCTATATTAATTTAACAAAAAATTAATTTTCTATCAGTTGTGTTGCAACTATTACTGAAAACAACAAAAAAGGCACATAATTTTAATACTGCCTCTAAACTAGAATGCTCAGAATTGTCTGGAAATCATTCTACTTTTGCTGAACCATGCTTTGGAAGTTAACGAAAGCTTTAGTCCAAAACAGACAGGATATTTTTCTTGAATAGGCAGTATTAAAACTGAAAATAGCGAAGTGAGGGGAGAAAGCTGAATTTTAAACATGCAAAGACACAAAGCAAAGCTGAATTATATGCCTTAAAGGAAAACAAAGGGATACCTACTTTCTGCTGCTAGAAGTCCTAGTAGGAAGGCAGCATTTGGACAAACAACAAACAGTAGGAAGATTTCAGAAAAAGCAATTTATACAGCTGCAACCTCGCACACTAGTTTAGCCAGAAGACAGTACGAACCAATGGACAGGTTTCCCTCCCCCCGACCTCTCCTTAAATGCGCTCTCTGGATGTCACCCAAGTGGGACTTGTGGAGCGGGATGCGAGGAAAACAAGTACTTGGCATCAGAGCAAATGGCAAACAGCACATTTACATTCACATTGTTAAGCATCTGTAAAATCAGATTTTTTTCCCTCCCCAATACTGGTTGCACTACGTTAAACTAATGGATATAAATAAATGACTTAGGGTTTTTTTTTGTTTGTTTTAAAATTGCTTGAACATATCAGAACCATGTTAAACGGCTAAAAGAGCATAAAGATAAAAATAACAATGGATCAATGGAAACAGTAGGACCCATAACTACAATACAACATGGGTTACAAATTTTCTAGTAATCCAATATTTAAAAGCTTTGAAAGAAGTTATAGAAAGTAGTTTCAGTGAGTTGACAGTATTACACTTTTG
>JAVCKT010021264.1:0-13126 GCA_032273925.1 Rhynchotus rufescens
GGGGATCCGCAGGGCGAGAGGGGCCCCGGGGTGCCGGGAGCCTCGCGGGTGGGGGGGCTCTGCGCACGGAGCCCCCAGTCCCACACGGGGGGCTGGGCTGTCGGCTCTGCAGCCCACCATGGATGTACTGGGCTGGACTGGTCTTTGCTGGGGGTGTCGGAGCCCCCCAGGCCTCTGCTTCCTCCAGGTCGGAGGGGACAGTGGGGGACAGGGCCAGGACGGGGCCAAGCTCACTGCCCAGGGGGCAGATCCGCGCTGCAGGGGGTTATTTTTGCTGTAGATTCCAAGGAAATGACACTTTGGCAATGTCTGCTGCCCTCCCCTTCCTCCAGCCCGCGCACAATCGGTGGTGGCAAACGGGGACCGAGGTGGCCCCTCACGTCGCCCCCAGCCCTGGCAGCTCTGCTGAGCTGGCTCCTCACGGGACCTCCTCTTTCTCCCGATGGTCCCAAGCAGGGTCAGCTTGGCAGCTCTGCCCGCCCGCCCAGGCTGTGCTGGCCACCCTCCCACATGGGCACTGTCCCCAGCTCGGTGTCACCCAGACCACCCCTGAATGAGCGTGGCCAGGTATCCACCGGATGGGATGTGTTGGATGGACAATGCGGAGAAGGCCATGGCCATGGGCACCACCAGGCTGCACATTCCCCAGGTCTGGGAATGCTCCCAGCGTGTCCCCCTCCTGCCTTGGGAGCCTTTGAGCCACCAAAGCCCAGAGGCAGGAGCCTCCCCGGGCAGAAGGTGGCTCAGGAATGGAGGTGGACGGATGGATGGATCAATGCATGGACAATTGGATGGATGGATGGATGGATGGATGGATGGATGGATGGATGGATGGATGGATGGATGGCATGGGACAGTGCAGGTGGCATCAATCACAGGTTCCTCCGTACCTGGGCTCTTCCCTGGGGACCAGCGCTCCATCCCCACAGCAGGGCGGCTGGCAGGGGGGCTCCTGGGTTGCCTCCTGCAGGGAAACGCGTGGGAGCTGCCAAGCACCCCAGATGCCGACGCGGAGCGGGCGGCCCCGCTGGGAACAGGTTCTGCCTCATTGCTGCGCGGGGCGGTCGGCAGCGCGCGGGCCGCCAGCCGGGGCTTGCCCGGAGCCGCCAGCAGGCCCTGGGCTCCGGCTGCGGGAAGGGAGCGGGTGGGAAGGAGCCCTTCCCATCCCGCCCTGCTCCGCCCGCTCCCGCTCCATGGCTCTCCCAGGAGCAGGGCTGGGGCTGCCACTCGCAGCGCAGCAGGGACTGCAGGGCGCTGCTCGTGTCACCTTCACCCAGGCACAAAGCCTGAGCACCCCAGGGAGCTGCAGCCAGGCGAGAGCCCCAGCATGGGGGTCTTGCATCCCCCATCCTAGACCCACCGCCCCCCTTTCCAAAGCTCTCATGGCCACAGGCACCGAGAGGAGCGGAGCCACGTGCAGGAAGAGCCCCCGGGCACAGGCAGCCCCGAAGCGCCCACTCCAAGCGTGACTATCTTGCCTGGCGAGACATAATCCCGAAGCGCCGGGCTGGGCCCAGCTCCCCTGCGGCCCCTCGCTCCGTGGGAGCTGCCCAGGAAAATCCCGTCGCTCTGCGGAGGCCGGTGCCACCCCGGCAAGCTGCGCGAGGGGCTCAGCTGCCCTGCGCCCCACGGCGAGGCCGGCAGGGCGGGCGGCCCCCCACGGCGCCCGGCGCCCCGGGGGGAGCGCAGGGATGCAGCGCTAGTTGGGATGCAGGCTGCGAGCTCGGGAGGCTGCGGCCGCCGCTTGGCCAGATGCCGCTGCCGCTAAATCCCCAAGCCGCGCGCACAGCCTCGTTTTAAGGCTGCTCTGCTTCCCACTTTGTGCAGCCTCTGGAAAGGGGATGCAGCAGCGGAGCGGGCGGCTGTGGCAGGGAAGGGGCTGGAAGGGAGGGCGCCCTTGGCCCCTGGGAAAACAGGCAGCAGGGGAAGCGGCCCCGCTGGCAGCTCCGGGAGAAGCGTCTCGCTGCAGACAGACGCGGCGCTCGGAGACATCCACAGAAAGAAGTTTATTTCCCCAACCCTAAGGATGATGAAACCACAGAAGCAGAGTTTAAATATTTACAAAGCAACGCAGCGCCCCGCGGAGATGAAGGAACAAAAGGCTGGGGGGGACGGAGGGCCGGGCAAGGCTGAGCCCGGCCGCGCGCCGGGGAAGCGCAGGGGGCAGAAACCCAGCGCCGGGGGCAAAACAGGCTAAAACTTGGATGTGGCTGCCCCAATGGGGTGCTGCGAGGAAGCGGGGGGTGAGATGAAACTGCAAAGAGACATCCCTCATCCGCTCACCCTCTTCCACCGCCCACACAGAGGGGAAACTGCCTGTTCCCCCTCTAAAACACACGGAAACTGCCTGTTTCCCCCTAAAAAAAACCACTGGCAACCAAGGTGCGAGCAGAGACGGGGCAGGGGCTGCCCGCCCTCCCTCTGCAGTGCAGCAGGCGGCACAGGGAATGGCACTCACCCCTTTGCAGGAAGCCCAGGAGCAGGGGCTGGCAGCCAGCAGCTCTGCTCCGGCCGCCCCCGGCACCTCCACGTCTCAGCTTTGGCAACGATTTTGGAGCTTATCGATAAAACGCCGTGAATCGACTCGTGAGATAAGACCTAAGGGTCTCTAGGTTATTGCTACTACGTAAGACAGGTTGGCTTCAGCCCTGGGGCCAGGGACTCCTAGCACTTCCTTGGCAGGTCACTCTGAGTAACTACATTAAAAAAAAAAAGAAAAAAAGAAAATTAAAAATTGGGGCAAACAACTCCTCTCTCCTGTTCAGCTGGCTCGTCCTAGGGCACATTAACTAGCAGGCTTGCTGGGCAGGAACCACAGCAGTGCAGGGTAACTCAGGGAGACATCGTCCTTTCATTGTAAGGTTCTCTTTGATGCAAGATCTTGGCTTTCTAATCAGCCTCGGGCCCAGCTATCAGCATCCTCCAGCCTGCTCTCCACTCAGCCTTGAAATGAGTGCGCACGGGAGGCGCTGACGGCTACTGCAGCTCCAGGAGCAGGGCAAGGGCACCGGGGTCCGCACGCATCCTCCCTTACACCCAGCAACACCAGCACGGCAGCAGCACAACACCATTAAAAGGCAGGGAGAAGGGGAAGGTTTAAGGGGCTCTTTAAAACTGATGCAGGAGAAGGGAATGCTGAAATGGTGAAGCCTGAGATATCCCAGTCTTCCTATAAGCTTAGGAAAAGCTAGGGGGGAAAAATGTGGATGGGGAGGTGCACAGGGAGAGGCTTGACGGCCGACAGGATGGCTGTGAATGTCCCTGCAAAGCCAGAGGAAGCCCCGAGGACGAGACACATCCAGAGGAGCTTTCTCCACGGTTTTCAGCCCAAGGAGCTCTCGTAGCTGGCAGGAACTGCAGCAAAGGGCCGGCCTTGCAAAGAGGGAGTGGAAAACCTGCCGCTTTGCAGCGCTGGGAACACGCTCAGCTGCATGCAGCCCTTCGGCCACGATGCTTGCGAGGGACCCGCCACCCTCAGCGGGCAGCACCCGCAGCCAGGGCCTCCACAGCCCCGCGCCCCCGGCCCCGCACGCGGCCGGGCTGGCGCAGTCAGGAGCTGCCTGTCCCTCCGGTCCCCGCCTGCCCCTGCGGCTCAGAAAGCCCTCGGGCCCCCCGACCGGCACGGCTCGAGTTCAAAGCTGCTGCTGCAGCGCTGCTTTGGCACCCGTGGGCGAGCGCTGGCTCTTCTTCAAAGCAAGCCAAGGAGTTTGCAGACCTTCCTGCTCAGCGCCCTGTAACCTGCTGCAAGGAAGCGCCCTCGCCGGCACTGCAAAGCCCAGCCCGTGGGACACGGCCACCTCCCAGTCCCTTCATCTCTTCATCTCTGACACCCCCAGTAAGCTCAGGACTCGGGTGCTGCTCTCCAAGGCCAGGGGGCTTTCAAAACAGGCCTTAACCCGCCCGTTGGCACATCCCCGCTGCCACCACCTTGGCAGATTAGCTGTGACACATGAAGCACCAGGGTTCAAAGGAGAGTTAGTGGCTTGTGAGAGGCGGAACGGCAGCTTTAGGCATTCAGAGCACAGAGGAAGCAGCGAAGCTCTGTTTTCTCTGGCACACGCCGAGAGGGATTTGGCCCGTTTCTGCAGCAGGCTCTTGGAAGCGTGCAGGCTGCCCTGAGCCAGACCCAAGCCAGGCAATCTGCTTTCTTGCTGTTCTGGGCTTGCGAGCAGAACCAGATGAATTTGCCCTACCAGGGACTCCTCCTCTACATGTCTCCTCAGAGCAGTGCCCAGCCATCAACACCCTTCTGCTACGGGGAGACTGTCAGCCTGTGCTGTGGCACTGAACACCCTGGAGAAGCCCCACTGCTCCACTTTGAAACGTGTGCGAGCAGGGAGGCACACAGCTGGGAAACAGCTTCTCGCCCTTGGAGACTCGGGAAATCCAAGGAAGCATCTGAAAGTCTGCCAAGAGGAAGAAGAGGATCAGAGAGAACCTTACAAGACGTACCTGCTTGTGCTCTTGAACCAGGAGGTAGCGTTGGCCTCGTGGCCCAACCTCACAGTGAAAGAAAAGGTGCCCACCCCTCTCCTCCTCTCCCAGTTCTATCTAATAAAATGCAGAGGGGGGGCATGTTCGGGGAGACAGGGAGGCTTCAGGACGCCAACACTGGGAGACATCACTGACAGGATGAAAACGGGAGGAGAAGCCAGTCCCAGAAAACAGGGACGAGAGCAGTTACTACAGAGTGGAGCTGCCGCTTTCCCTAGGGATGGTCTCCCGGAGTCCCGTGCCTTCATCTCGCTGGATCAAGCGGACACAGTTCCCTCCTTGGTGCACCCGTGGAACGGGGGTTCACAGCTGCCATCACCGCAAGTGAAGAGTCAGAACCACCGTCAGGATCACCCCCAAGAAGAGGGTAAAGGGAAGCCAGGTCTTCACAAACCCCCCTATGCTGAAAGATGAAGAAAAAAAAAGGGGGGAGAGGGGAGTTAAAACATAAGAAACAAGCAGAAAAGGACAAAAGGGAAAGCTGTGAGGATAACTGGAGAAACTGCAGGGAGATTTAGTGCCATTCTGACTTTCTTTATCTGTTGCTGGCACTGAATCTAGACTGCTCCTCAGCTCACCTGACGTACTTCCCATAGAGCAGTGAGAAGAAGCAGAGTTTGACCATGTTCCAGGAGGTGCTGTTATCGTATCTCATCAAGTTTAAGGCCAGAGCCACATGAGAATGGCAGTTATCACAGCAAAGGTTGTGCTGGAAGAGAAACAAGAGGCCGGGCCTTGGGAATGCCGTCTGGGAGGCTCCCCACGGGCCGGGCAGGACGCAGAGCCATACCATGCGGTGCTTGTACTCCTCCGAGGCATCGTGCACGGCGGTGTCCCAGGCATTGGGACTGCTGGCGTACACCTTGCCGGGATCCAGCTTCCAGTACCTGCAAGGAGAACAGATCCCTTCGGTTCACATTGCTCCTTTATAGCTCCTGCTCCTCCCAGCGAGAAGCAGCTTAAAAGAAGAGGATTTGGGAGAAATCCGCCGCGCCAGAGCCCCGGGAACGACGCTGCTGGAGGCGAGTGTAGGCTGGAGAGGGCAGCGGGGACGGATGCTCTGCACCCTCAGGCCTAGAGCACCCTACATGGGGCGAGCACAGGGCTCAGGGGCACAGAACAAAGTCTGAACTGCTCTTCTCTTCTGACAGGAAACCTGCAGGCCATGCAAAATACACACCCGATCTGACAAACATACCAAACTTGGGAATCTCCCTCCCCTCCCTTCCTAGAAAAACACTAATAAGATGCGAGTGGTGACAGTTCATTACCACAACACAGCACATGACAAATGTTATTTACTTGAAGCACTTGTTGTCAGCATTAAAGTGTTTTAATCTTTTTTTAAGGCTCCATACAGCTATAGCTATTAATACAGCTACCTTGCTGTCACCTCTAAAAAGATTTAATATGTTTTTTGGAAAACACAGACACAGTGGCCATCCATTCGAATAAGGACATCCGACCACCAAAAATGTTGCAGTGCGCCTGGCTCTACACTGAAGGACACTTGCAGGTCAGTTAGTTACTTTATTAAAAAGTTAGAACATCACTTACTTCACAGGCTTCCCAAATGCCATGTTGTCTTCCTGGAAAAGAGGGAGAAAAATGCCTCAGGGGAGGAATCCCGCACAATATTCATGGTGTGCCTCTCAGTCAGTGGTTATTTGGTGATAAAACTGTCAGTTTTTTGAGACTGCCTCAAGACATCCATATTACCTGAGTGGCTGCATTTGGATTTTAACCGTTTTCAGATTCCTTTTCTAGGCCTGAACATACATATACACACACTAAGGCATAGTCTAGCTACGTATATGCACCTTGTTCCCCTTCTTCTTTATCATTATCAGATTAGCTCAGAATTATAAATGTCCTGCTCTGTTAAGAATACGAATTAGTCTGACTTTAAACATCCTTTCTTCCAAAATCAAAGTTTAAGACCATCACATGCCTGCTCCTAAGCCGTACGATAACAACGGGCACACTGACCAAGTTAGAAGGCAGTGGCCAAGTTCTTGCCATAAGAATTTAGGTGCAAAGTTCTCCCGGTGGAGCACAGGCTGCACGATTCCTTCCCTCCTGCTCACCAAACCAGTCCCTCTTTATGGCATCACCCAGCTGCCTGCCCTGGACAAAAGGCGGCAGAGAAACGGCGACGCTCCTCAGAAGTGCCCAAAGTCAGTATTTCACAGAACTCCGGGCTGCGAAACCAGGGATGGCTCCGCAGCCCTCCACGAAGGTGGAACCCGACCGAGAGCAGCTTCCCGCTCGGCAACGCGGAGCCACCAGGTACTCACCGAGACGAAGTAGGGCCCGGCAAAGTCCCGGATGACTCCCGCCGAGGTGCAGATGCCCATGTGGCCGATGAAGGGGAAGAGCCACCTGCGAGGCCGGGCGGCAGTGAGCCCCGCTGCCACCCTGGTGCCGGGCAGGGAAGCGCGCGGGACGGACGGGCACAGGGAACGGGGCCGGCACAGCAGGGAGAGGGGCAAGGAGGGGCCCAGCAAGGGGCAAGCACGCGGGGACACTCACACTCACACTTCTGCTTGGCTGATAGATCTAGAGTGTTATCTAGAGGGTCACCAGGCTCCAGAGCTGTACCACGCGCGGCTCCAGGGAGCAAGTGTCTGCACTTCACACACCTCTGTATGCACACCTCCGCCTCCCAGGACATATCCACATGTTTTCCAGCAAAATGGCTAGATTTGGAAGAAGCCCCCTCGAGATAAAGCTAGACTTTGCTCTTCAGCCGGGAAGTGAAGCCGTTTTACCCATATTCCCATCCAGACTGCACCTTTTCACCGCAGACTGGATTTTAAGCACTCCTGAGGGAAAACGGGACACCTGGCCCCTGCATAAGGATTCCCCAGGCTAAAAGACCCCTTTGCTACGAAGGCCTCCCCCTCTTCCTCCCAGGGTATTTACACCGCAGCAAGCAGGAAGGGAAGGCCACGCAACACGGAGCTCCGCGGGGCCCCGCGGCCCCGGCGCGGGACGGCGGCCGCACTCACGTGAGGACGGGGATGGGCGTCCACACGACGCAGAACGGGAAGCGGCCGCGCTCGGCGTCCAGGCCGGCCCCGCCGCCGCCGCCCAACTGCTTCATCTTGGCCTCCGCTTCCGCCATGGCCGGGCCCCGCCCGCCCGCCGCGCGCACGCCACTTCCTGGAGACAGCCGCCCGCTTCCGGGCACCGCCGGTAACCAGGAAGAGGAGCGGGCCCCGCCGCGCGGCCTCCGCGGGCGGCGCTTCCTGACGGCGCCGGGGCCGGGGCCGGTGCGGAGCCGTCGGGGGCGGCCCCGGCCCCGCTGCAGCCCCGGCGGCGGGAGAGCCCCGGCCGGTTCACGCGGGCGGCAGCCGCAGGAAAGCGGGGCCGGTTGCGGCTTCCCCCATCTCCCTTCCCAAAGGCTCGCGGAGCGGAGGGGGGTGCGGGACCCCTCGCCCCTTCCCGCTCCGCGCAGAGGCCTCGGCCGTGGCCTCCAGCCGCGATCCCCCGGCCCGGGGCAGCGAGCGCCTCGTGGCGCAGCACCGCGGGGGCCACGGCGGGTTTTGCTGCCGAAAGGGTTTGGGCTCCTTGCCGGCAGCCCCTTGGGTTCATCCTGCCTCAGAGCCAAGGGCTCCTCCGAGGCACCAGCCCTGCAGGACAGACTCACAGCTCCCAGCCCTGGAACCCCTTTTGCATTTCAAAATCCACAACTCCTCTCAGCTCTGCTTCCCAAATTCCCTTTTTTCCGGCACCTGACTTTGCTCGGAAGCTAAGACAGACCCTCCACCTTCATCGGCACATCCTGCCCTGGGACTCAGGACACTTTAAACCAGTGAAGGCTCCAGCTTGCCAGCCCAGGAGCCCAGTTTGGGCCAGCCTGGCCGCAGAAAGCGTGGGCCAACAGCCCCCTGCCCTTGCTAACCTGCCTAGGGGCACTTAGGCTCCAACCCAGCTAAATAACGCCCTGAAGTCTCCCCTTTCCTCACCTACGCCCTCAAGGGATACTCTAAAATCCCCTCCTAATTTCCTCTTCTAGACCCTGTCCTAAACCAGACCTACATGGGAGAGTCAGCAGGAAAAGCATCCCTGGGCAGCTCAAGTGGAGCTATAAGGGTAACAGGGTCTTGTCACATCCTGGCACTAGCAGAGATGATCAAGAGCCGTGGGCTGTGCCCCAGTAACCAGAGGCATTTACAAAATTTGCCTTCGTTTTGGAACTGGGCAAGGGAAGTACAGACACGCTAAGGAGCACAGCCAGGCCCAGGCCTTTAGTTTTTAAGAGGTGCTTCCAATTTTGGCACTTTGGATAGAGGATACCCAGAAAGGTTGGCTGTTTCCATGAACACTCCGCTCTACGAAGGAAAATAAAAATGCATTGATTTGCTCCAAGTTACCATCCCTGTCCCTATGGGGCCCCATGGCTCCACTCACAGCTCAGTGACACACTCCAGGTGCAGCTGTGGGATTAGGGCAGGGATTTGCTCTTCCCGTCACCGTCTCAAGGGCTGCACGGCAGCACATCCCGAGGGAGCAGCGCCCCACGGGCAGTGCTGCCGTGGGCAGGGGGCACTTCCAGCACACCCTTTTATTCCCTTTAAAGCACATGCAGGAGGGCAAACCCCACATTTTTTTTCTCCCTCTCCCGTTTTCCTTTTTTTAAGGGAAAAAAAAAAAAGGAAAAATGAAGCCACTGCAGCACTCCTACACCGCACGGCTCTTTTGTGTGTGTCAGGCGAGCAGAAGGGCTCTCCATCGGCAGCGTCGCGCGGGCAGGGAACGGGTGAGCTGTAGCTGACAGCAGGGTCTTCCTCGTGACAACAGGAAAGCTGCTGCTGTTCCTCTGCTATTGATCTAAGCAGAATACAAAACACCTGAAGTCAGCAGGGAAAAATAGCTGCAGTTGGAAAAGAAAAGGGGGGAGGGCTGCCGGAGAGGGGGGGCAGGTAAGAAGTTCTCCATGCATAAAATTAAAAGGGAGGCTTTTTATTGCGGCTAGCGTGTGTGCCCAGGCTGCTGGAGCGATGCACGGAGCAGGAATCCTGCCACCGTTTTTGCGGCCGCTCTCTTGTCACAAACAAAAGGGTTTGCTCCGGGGGCTGCCAGCCACTTGCGCCCAGCGGCTGCTCTCATACGCGAGCGGATCGAGCTGCCGCGAGCCCCAGGTCGCCCCGGGCCGCTGCTCTCGGCCCCTGCGACGCGGGGCCTTTCCGAGGAGCCTGCCCGCTCCGGGAAGGATCAACACGGATGGCACACGGACACGGGCTCGCCCAGGCCCCGCCGCCACGGCCAGAGCGGAGCTGGTTCCATCGCTCGCAGCCCGGCTCCTCGCTGAGCTTGAAAGGAGCAGGCACGCGGCCAGCTCGCGCGCGGGAAGCGGCTTTCTTGGGAGCCTTCCCTGTTGTGACAGCTCCAACGTGAGAGGCAGTGCCAGGACCGAACGGCTCCAGGAAGGGCTCCCCTCCCCCTCCTGACATTGACAACCCGGCCCCACCGCGCAGGAGCCGCCTGCAAATGGCACCGAGGCCCCGGCGCACGGCGGGCGATGCCGGCCACGCCAACGGCGCCCCTTCCCCACGCTCGCTCGAGCCCCAGGCGTCGCCGCCGTCGGTGCCGGAGCTGCTGGCGGCCGCGCTCAGCCCCGGCCGCGCCGCCCTCCGCTTCAACCTCCAGCTCTTTGCTGCTGCCTTCCCTTCTCTCTCCCTCCCCATCGACACGCGTTCAATCCCCAGGGCGCTTCAAGAGAAACCACTGGTTTCTTGGGGGAGCTGGGCGCAAACTGGGAGAGCCCCAAAGGCAGGCGTGGGGCGGGAGCTCTCCTGGTTATCAAATCCAGGGAAAAACGCGGCCTTGGCAGCCCCAGGAGGGCTCCCCGCGGGCGAGGGCCGAGCTCCGCGCTGCGGCTCGCCGCCATGCCGCTGCCATTTTGCTCCCAGCCAGGAGCCATTTTGAGCCCTTGGCAGCCTCCGCGCCGGCGCCGCAGGGAGAAGCGGGCTCGGCCGCCGGGCTCCTGCCGCTCCTCTCGCCATCTGCAAGGGCACGTCTCGCCCCTGCCCCTCCGACCCCGTTCCCTCGCCCAAGTTGCAAAAATAACCCCCCCACACACACGATTTCTGAGCCGCTTCTTATCGTTTCCACCCACAGTTCAAGCACTCGGCTTCCCCTTCCGCGCTGCCTTTTTTGTCCAGCCATCCAGCCCAACATCTGACCTAATTAGTTAGTTGATCCTCAGTTCCAGCTGTGGATGCACATTGCTTTGTTAGAGCAGAGCTGTCTTTTAGAGCAAGAGTTTAGCTCACACAGGATTTGAAGTGGAGAAGCCTCAAAAGGCCTTCAGCTGAAAAGTGTCTAATGGGAATTTCTGAGAACAGTTCAAATGGATTCTGAAAATAAGCAGGCTCTGACTTCAGGCCTGGTAATTCTGCACCTTGGAGGGTAGGAAAGTATTGGGAGCTTTTCCAGCAGAAAGCGAGCTGGTGATAACCTCTAATAAGGGATCATCTCTGGGTCTAAATGTTCACGTCCACCACACTTCAAACAAGAGAAACATCTCAGAAAATCTGTCAATAACCTGGTGGCTTCGGGGAGGCGACCTTGGGTCTGTCCCACAGCCCGAGCCACCTGGGTTCTGCTTGGCAGGGCTAGGAATGACTCGAGAAGAACAAAAAGCCTAGGACAAGCTATTCTCCCCACTCAGTTTTCTGCCACGCTGCTCATCTCCATTTCCTCCATCAGTTCATCCTCCGCTCCTCCCCGCTCAATATAACACATCTCGGAATAACGAACTTCACGACACCCCTGCTATCCTTCCTTTAAGCACATGCATCAATTCTGCCTTTCCCCGGGTGCTCGCAGTGCACAGACACCATCCAGCCCGGCCAGGTCCCCCTCATCCCCCTTACCAAAACCAAAGCCAGAACAGTCCCACAAACAAAATGACACCACCCAGGAACTAGAACAAAGAATTGTTTAATTGCTTAACCCTTTCTCTTCCAGGGACTAGAGAAACAAGTTTTCTGCTCCTTCTAATGAGGACAGTAAGGCTTGTGTGTTACCTCTACGACTGCAGGGGCAGAGTTGACGAGATGATCATCTTTAGTACTCGAAAAAGCTAGAAGCAATGGTCTTTGCAACACCAAGAGAATCCTAGAGTCTCTGAACAGAGAGCCCATTGCTAAAATACAAAAATAAAGGAGGCATCCCTGCACATCCCAGGCTAGAAAGAGTTAATCAGAAAGAGCAGGAAGAAGCTTTCCTGAAGAGGGGTCAAAGTAAACAGCAGAGGTCAATAAAGCAACATCTTTTCCCTACTTCCCCAGCACGTTTTTTCTTCCTTCACCAATAAATACGAATTCCTCATTAACAAGCAACAAAGCAGGCAATCTGCCCACAACGAGGGGAAAAGGGGCTAGTGACAGAGAAACGTTTCTCTCCCCTTCTCTCCCATTATTATTTATCATTTTATCCAAAGCAGCCATTAAAAAAAAGCAACCCGCTGCAGAGGCAGGGAATCTGGTAGGCTTTCACGCTGCAGCTGGCAGGTAAAAGAGCTGCACTGTCTCACGAGGAGGAAAAAAAACAACAAAAAAAAATAGCTGCCACAGCAAAGGGTGAACGGGGAGGGAGAGGGCTGTTCCTTTCAGAGCTTCCAACCTGAGACTCGCGGTTTAAAAAACAGTCTGTAGGTGTTGTCTAGTAAAAGCTGAAGGAAGTTTGGGAGAGGAAGGGGGGAGAGGTGGCTGGTAGGAAAGCCTTAAGCAAAAATCAAAGGCTAGACCACATCAAAAAGCCCCCCCAAGTGAGAAGGATTCTCCGTTGCCTCCGGGTTCTGAAGAGCCTCGGGCGCCGGGGCACACGTGGGGCGGGAGGACGCACACAACCCTCGGGGGCACCGGAGCAAGCGGCCACATCCACCACACGGGTGTCGAGCGGACCCCAACGCTCTCGGCGGCTACGTGACTGTCCGTCCAGGAGAGCTCTGCTCCGGCAGGAGCGCGTGGAGGGCAAACCTGCTTGAACGGCGGCACGGGAGGCTGCCTCGCAGCGCGGCGGGGCACGAGGGTGGCCGTGCTCTCCTCGGCGGCGCGGGGCACGTCCCCCAGGCGCTGGCGCTTGCTGGGGCTCAGCTTCACCTGCACGCGGGGCAGCAGGCGGAACGCTTCAGCTCGGGAGCGGAGGGCAGGTCCCGAGCGCTCCGCTGCGGTCCTGGGGTGGGATGTCCCTCCGGGCAAGGAATAGCACCCTTGGAGAGAGGCTGCCTGCTACGAGGCTCTGGGACCTCTCTTGTGCAAGGCTCCCCCACCGCAGCGAGTGTTTTGGAGGGGAGAGGAAGCCGCTACCTCGACGAGCCAGCACTGTGCAGTGTCTCTCCTCACCGCCTGGCAGCCAGAGAAGGAAAAGCAGCCTCATCCTTCCACAGCGGGGACAGGAAGACCAGAGATTGCACCACATGGAAGAACAACCCCAATGCAGCACACGCACACACACTCCCACACACACGTCTGACACCCCTGGGACCACGGCTGGCATGTTCAGACCTTCAGCAGTAAGAGATAAGAGACAGTGCAGAGCAGTTAAGATCTCCAGGGGCTCTTTGGTCTTAGTTGATAGTCCTAGAAAAAAAAAAAACCACCTCTTCAGCTCCGGTTGT